>PKRV01002151.1:387908-544182 GCA_003709505.1 Hyphantria cunea
GAACCGATAACCGTTGGGGTAAACGAGTTCTTGAGTGGAGACCGCGTCTCGGCAAACGTAGTGTAGGACGTCCACAAGCCAGGTGGAGCGATGATTTGCGCAAGACGGCTGGCAGGAGCTGGATGCGAGAAGCCATAGATCGAACTAAGTGGCGTGAAATTGGAGAGGCCTATGTCCAGCAGTGGACTGCGATAGGCTGATGATGATGATGATGATTTTAGGTCTTGGTTTTAAGATAGTATCGCATTTACAACTGCATTTTACCTTTATCCCCCCAGCCCTTAACTCTATGGTTATTTTTGCAAAGGAGGATTCATAAATTTCTAATAGCTCTCGGTAGCTTTTAGCAGATAAAAAAGATATATCTAGCACGACATTTGTAAATCATTTTCTATTTTGTAAGATTATATTTTGTAAAATGTTGTGCGGTATAAAAAACTATAAACCTGTCTACCAATTGTAAGTTTTACTGCTTCCATTTCATGTAAAATTCATTTTAAACTCAACATAAATTATAAATATCCATATATGAGCATTTAGTGTAAATTTCTGGGAAAAAGGATTGTTTTTCTACCATGACTACATTTGTAAAATGTATCGGGGTGTCCTACATGAGAGACGAATACGACGCGATACGACGCTGCGGACGCGATCAAGACTCACCACCACACTCCCACGGTACACGTTGTTTTAATGTTGTTCTTCTTTACGAGAAGAACCACAAGCAAGTAACCCCGAGGTAACTTTTCCAGGTCTATAGCATGCTTAAGTGATATTCGCGCTGCCTACAACTATAGGCGGGTCACTGGGTTGAGGTGATGCTCATACGTCCCACGAAGTAATACACGCTCTTCACGCACAGATCTATGGAGATCGTCCTCTTGGGCGCAAAGCGAGAGGTGTTGTTCGCCTTGTACACACTGTCTGTATACCAAGGGTCTAGCACTCCAGCACAGATCAGTCCCTACGTGGACAAGGCGCTTTCAACCGCCACTTGAAAGCATTTGTCTTGCAAGAAAGTGACCACAATCTTTACTACTCCACGTGGAATAGTTGATTTGGACAGCTTGTACATCAGGTCGGTCGGTCTTTCTTTATATCAAGGAAGACTGCAACGACCCACTAGCGCTTCTTGCAAGCAAATGCAAAGTCGTGCAGTACTCTCGCGAGCTGGTGTGTCGTGGAATGTTCAGCACGAAATCCGAACTGTTCATCGCGTGGCTGAAGGTGTTGCGTCATGAGCAGCAGTAGCAGTTTCTCGAACAACTTTAACGTCGTCGAGAGGTGCGTGATAGGGCAATAGCTTTCCGGTTGAAGAATATTCTTCCCAAGCTTGGGCACCAAGATGGCTCTGCCAAGTTTTTTTAATCGACGGTTTACCTCTATACGACTTAAACAATTTTTTTCGCCCTTTGGTATGTGCCATCTTACAATTAAACTACGATGATGAACGACTTGTACAAGATATCAATAGTTTTTTATCTGCCTTCGGATCCTCTTGACTCACCACCAATTACTGGCACGTTAATTTAATACGCTGCAGAGAATGCCGATATCAAGGTAAATACACTCGACGGTAATAATACATTGTACATAATGGATATCTTAAAGATTACTAACCCGACAGCTTCAGTTTTACTAGAAGAGACAATACCACGAATAACAGATGTTGTTTTAGCACAATATTTTGCTTATAAGCTCATGTTCCAATACATCCAGTATTATCAAACCCCATATCAGAATAATGTTATTATGCTTGCCGCCTTACGTGCCTGTAAATTTTTAGCTTGTTGGGAATTAATGCAACGGTACCCATATTTTTTGGGGTAATTTGACCTGCGACGTTGCAGCTCGTATTACTTAAGAGTCTACAAGCAAGTGTACGTAGAAATACAGGATTATATATATAGGGTGTCGGTTACCACAGTAAAAATATTTTAGAGGTTGTGGTAATGTAATGTACCTTACCAATTTTGAAATATTTTTTTCAGGAAGTTTAGTGGGTTAAACTCGAATTCGCATTTAGAATATTAAGTTGGATTTGGCGTAGGTTATTCGGTCCATAAGCCTAAGTATCTATTTACATCGGAAATGTACGTGATTGTGTAGTTGCATATAACATATTTGACTGCCTCGGGGCGCAGAGGTAGCGTACGCGACTGCTGTCCATGAGGTCTCAGGTTCGAATCCTGGGTCGAACCAAATGTTTGTATGATCTGCAAATATTTGTTTCGCAGTTTGGGTGTTTTCTATATGTATTTACAAAAAAAAGTATTTAAGTATTCACATCAGTTGTCAAGTACCCATAATACAAGCTCTGCTTAGTTTGGGACTAGATGGCGTTGTGTGTTAGATGTCCGAAATATTTATTATTATTATATTGTCAGACAGGACACATGCAAAATTTTATCAGACTGATCATAAAGCAAGGTCGAAGGTCAACTAGTTATTCGTATTTTAGGAGGCTCTTTTGCTGACGTTAACGTGTGCTACTTTGTGCCTGGTACGAATATTGACGTTCATACTTCGAACACTTGGTTATTTTGTAGGTAATTGTAATTTTTAGTTTTTCTCCTTCAGTTAGTCAGTAGTTAATTTTTAGTCTTGACCACAACATTTATATATATATAAATGGTCAAGACTAAAGCTTATCTTCCAGACCATGCATAGATTTCGCAAGGACGACTATGTGTCTGCATTAAATGGGTTTACAATATCGGAGATAGAACATCTATTTTAATTACCCCGCAATGCAAAAGGCACAAAAAACAATCTCTACGTCGAGTGCTATACCCTTCTACTTGGAAGATCTTCTGAATTATTTTCCTTAGTATATGTGGTCTATGGAGCTAGGTCATTTTCGAAATCCAGCCTGCTCTACGGACTAGTCACTGAATTTTGTTTGGATCAAGATTTGATTCATGTAACTCAAAATCAACTTACATATCTCAGAAGTGATATAGGGTGGTAGTTCTTCAGAAGACTTTTGACTACTTTTTTAAAGAACATTATACAACGCTCGCTCTCCATACTGAACAACGGAATTATACAGCTTCGTGGGCTTGACTAACAAGAGATTCATTGGAGTTCAGGAGCTCTGATGTAATTCTGCATTCATTCGGAGCTTTGTTGTAACTAAGGGGCACGCCCAGCTATCTATATCAGGGTAACCCTCTAAGTGATCCGGTTCCAGAGGTATAGAGGATTTTTGAGTAAAGCGAGAATCTATTTCTTTAGAGTTAGCGATAGTGCCTTATGTAGTTTTGAGTTTAGACAGACGACACCGTGAGGCGTTAGACTAAACACATATCCCAAGGTTGAGTGAAAGTTAAAAATAAAGTATTAATATCAATATTTAGCATTTAACTAAAGTTCCACACATTTGTGCCCATTCACATAAACTTATCAGCATACAGGCCTGGCCGGTGTCTCGTGCTTGTGACGGGCTACACTAAATGTGACGATAAACCAAACTTAGTGCAACCTAATTCTTTTACTATAAATCCATTTAAGTTTTAATTTTCTAGCAGAATACTTATACATAATATAACATAACCAAGTCAAAGTTGACGTAGTCTGTACGCTGTTCGTCTCCATGTTTACCTATAACTGGTGGTAACAAAACCTTTTAGAAGGTCGACACGGCATTGCTTTGTTTACATCGGTACCATGCGATACCTTTTGTGGTGACTGTACATGAACTGACGCCATATGGGGAAATCAAGTAAAAAGTAATGTCATTCGCACGATAAAAATTTTGAAAAAAATCAACATATTTAACTATTCCTCTTCATTTTGTTTATGTTACAGACTTAAATCTGATCGAATTAATGCTTTGCGGAAACAATATGACTCTTTTCTTGAAGAAGACAAGAAGCGAAAGGAACGCAATGAATATATATTGGGAAAACTCGACAACATGGTCTATTCAAATGTTTTAGTTCCTAAACGTACAAAGGTAAGAATACCGTATAAATAGATGTAAGATAGTTATTTGCGATCTTACCTCATGGTGTGACCTTTATTTCAGGCTAGCTCTATCGCAAGTAGGCCTTCAGCGATGTATCACATACCATATCAAGCTCAAGTTCCGGCTGCGCATACAGTTCAATCTACAGACGTAAATCATCAATTAAGACAAGATATTTCAGTCCAAAATGTTAATGAAACATTAATTCAGGAAGTTAGTAAAAAGTATATACTTATTCCAAAACTGACAACACCATTCATAAAAAGTTACTTACAGCCCGCACATCCTATTTGCAACGATAGTATTGCTGAAGATGGGAAACACGCCATAAATACTTTAAACACAAGTAACTCGCAACAACCTTATTCAAACGGTAACACCGATTGGAAAAGCAAATATGAAATTTTAAATATACTTAAAAAAGAAGAGAAAGAAAATGAATTTCTAGAGTTGGTTCCTGAAAATTCAGCGGACACTATTTTACATAATACTAGTGATAAAGTTTTAGTTAGAGGTGACAATATCATGCCGCAGAATATGGTCGTAAATTACAAGAATCTAAATGAGTTACCTGAAAAAGATAATTCAGATGAAAAAAATAATAATGAATTTAAAAATGATCAAGACATAATCCCAGACCCAATGACACATGTTGATGGGGACAATTTTGCTGAAACAGTCGCCAATATTGATAATAAGTTAGAAAAAACAAGACTGGACGATAATAATCATATTGAACCCAGTAACACTAATCCATCAGCCGAGGAAACTATTTATGTAGACAATACAGACGACTATACTTACATTGAACCTGCCACCCATACATTGGTAGGCGAGCAAAGGCATTATGGAGAACAACATCTATCTATAGCAGACGCTAATTTGGATCAAGTAGATTATAATTATTCAGAAACTGGCCTACCAGCAGACGGCCTAACACAGTATGAAGAGCATTTGGAACCTGTTCACAATACAAATATAAAACTTGAGGAAAGTCTTGGTGAGCCAGAAATCGAATCTTTCGAACAACAACAACGTGATTCAGGAAATATTAAAACAGAAGTATACCTTGAAGAACAGAACGCTGAGTCTGTACAAGTAATCAGTTCTAATAATTTAATGGAAGAAGTTTACAATAATCCATCTGTGACTGATAGTGATAAAGATCATGTTGACTATGAACCTGTTCTTGATAACTATAATTCTAATAATGATTTTAAACTGAAAAGTTCCCACGATTCAGTCCCTGAACAAACAGGGACTGCCAATTCACCCGCTACAACAATCGAGCAGAAGAATCCTTCGGAAATGGTACCTGAATATAAAGACGAAGAAACAATCGATGTAGTGGGTATCCAAGATTTTAACGCTGAACAAAGCGAAATGTTTCATTCTGATCATCCAGTAGAAGGTTATGAATATCAGCAAGGCGATGCCAATACAAATTACCAAGAATATGAAAAAGGGGAAACCTACCAAGAAAGCGAAGACTATCCTCGAAACGAGAACTATCCACATGCCACGAATTATTATAACGAGCCCTTACAACAGGATACATATCCTGCCGAAATTGAAGAAGATGAAGAACATTTAAAATTAAGATATGATCAAAGTTACCCTCAGCAATATATAGATCCATATGAGAGTGCGTACCATAAAGATGACTCAGAATATAATCAGAACCCCGTGGCTGATTATCATCCCGTACGTACAGATTACATTGAAGCGATATATGATCAGAAATCCTGTGAAAATCCAGAACAAATTGAAGCCGCTATGAATAATGAGGAAGGGTTTAACGAACCGGCGCATGAAGCCGTATCCCAGGGAGAGGAAAATAAAACACCTGATTCTAAATAGAATACCAAGATGGGTTATGGGAAAAAATGTATTAGGAAGTTGGAGTAACATCATGAATTTAGATTGCCTAACACGAAAAAAAAAACTTTCAAAATACTCTCACAGGAAAACAATTTTCTTTGCGTCTATTTTTACTTATTCGCTAATTTTTATTATATTTCCATGTGTTAAAATTGTCGTCCATTTTGTCGTCGTTTTTAATTGTCAATGAATATTTTAAGTAAATGATTTAAGTATCGTTAGGTGGGATTTTGTGCTTTTATAGGTATGTCAAATCAAGACAGTCACCAAGGTATTCCATAATGACATTATGACTATTATAATCTGTCCATTCGTTTCAATGACTTATCGTGTAGCCGACGCGACTAAAAAATTACGATTGCTTTTAATTCTTTTAAATAGACAAAAATAAGAAAACGTTTTAATCGATTTAATAAATTAGTTAATATTTGAGCAAAATGCTGAACTTCAGTAAATTATAAGATGTGCAGTATATATTGATTATATATATATATAATATATATTGATTTCTAAGTAGAAATAATTTTCTTATCGAGTAAAACTTTACATAAGCTGTCTGCTTGAATTAAAATCTGTCGATGTATGATCGGCGCGCACAATAAAGTTGAATGTTAAGCATATACACATTCTCAAGCAAAAAGAAAATAAATGAATGGACAGAGTATCAAATATTACACACATCACAGATATTGATTTATTGTCAATATATACCACAGCTTGATGTAATTAATCAAATATAAAATTTAGTGAAATATTAAATTCTAGTATTTAGAGCATAGTTTTGCGTCACTATTCAAATAAGCGAAATAAAAAGATCTCATTGATATTTTTTTTTATTTAAACAATTTCAATAGTCAAATCTACCTAAAACAAGTACGTATATGTAAAACTAGATTCGTTCTTATTGTACTTATTGTGGAAGAGGCATACTTTCTAAAACTGCTGCTTGTTCTGGAATGAGAGCTTCTTTCGGTTTCTTCCAATGAAACTCTTCCCAAGGAAGTCTGTCTAAGCCCGTAGCCCAATGATGAATTCTACATCTTACATTTACCTTTTCCTTCTTGTTTATCTGTAAGATAATTGACATATTACAATAAAAATAACTGCAGTACAATTACTTATGAGTTGAAAGTGAATATTGTTACGTGTTAGGGGTAGTTTAATTTTACTCTCCACAGGTTTCACTGGTTTATTCTTAATGAACTTATGTAGGTATACTATGGTAGCATATAACGAGGGTAGCAGGGGTGAACGAGGGGTGGCAGGGATGCACGAGGCGTAGCAGGGGCGCACGAGGAGTAGCAGGGGCGTCGGCATCGTCTCCTGCTCAACCTCGGAGGACCACGGAAAGAAGTTCGCTGCCTTTAGATGGGCGTCGTGCGGTCTATGGTGCTCTATGGGGCACTAGCTGGTTAAGTACCTGGCGGGTTCCTCCCGCTGTAAGGCTCAACTCGGGACTCAGTCTCGGGGTTGATGGCCATACGGATCGTACAAGGCTACCGTACTATCTCGTATGAGGCGGTGACGATCCTGGCGCGATCTTCACCCTTCGTCATTCTGGCCAACATGGATAAAATGGTCTACGACCACATTCGTTTTGTCGGTCGGAATGGCGAAACTACAGCGCCGGATCATGAGCCCGGAATACATCAGCGGAACGCACATACGTAAGCCCTACGGGCTTGGCGGGCACTGTTTGATATACAGGGCTGTGCCAGTCAACGACCTATTGGAGCCGTTCTGCCGAGCTTCGAAGCTTGGATAGAGAGAACCGACTGTGTCACCTACCGATTCACTTAGATACTCACCGTGCACGGTTGCTTCGGTGAGTATCTGAACAGGATCGGACGAGAGGCTACGGCACAATGCCACAACTGCGGGTCCAACCAGGACTCCCTGCGTGGGAGTCCAAGCATCGGTCCTGGTAGGATAGATCGGACAAAACCTATCACCACCAGCATCGGTCGCGGTAATGCTGACGAGTAGTGAGGGATGGGAGGCTGCGGTCTCCTTCAGTGAAGACGTTATGCTTCAGAAGGAGCCGATTCCGCTCGCGACGAAGGGACGCGGTAAAGGCCGCTAGCTCACCAATCGTCGCTTTAGGGTCGTTGCGGCCACATCTAGGGGAGATGTGGCTGCTGCAAACGATCCGAGACCGGCTATAACCTGGTGCGGCTGGGGGGTGCCGTGTAAGGCGAGTCGAGTGTTCTGAATCTTATTCGGTAAGAGGCGCGACAGAGACCTGCCCCGGGAGGACTCTGGATGTATATTGTAGTCAGGATGTAAGTCTTTCGTTAGGGACGGTAGGGGAACTCCAGAAGCCGCTGATGTGTTCCTGGAGCTGCTCCCGACTACCAAGGAAATCCGCAGCGGGGTTTAGTGGGTAGACCGATTCGTCGGAAGTCCCACACACGCCCTTGGTGTTCCCCCCACCACGGAGGGTATGAAGCATTCCCCGCGTAAAAAAAAGGTATACTATGGTAAAGTTAATTTTTCTATGCTACAGTGCATTATTATTAGCATTGTAATATGGAATCCTAACCTGAACCAATGTCGCTGCCTTTCTTGAATGTTTATTATAATATAATATTTAGTAGTGGATGAAATAGAAGAAAAGTTCGTGTAAAATCGTACGATACTTAGGCCTTACTTTATTGGGGGGCTTAAAACTTATTCTGATAAGAACTAGGATAGTGATGCCTTAGTATGGCAGAACTTTTATTGCGAAAATTAGCCTTTTCGTCATTTTATAAGCTTATGTTTACCCCATAGAGCAACACAGACCGGACAGTGGGGTATGGATGTACGGTCTGCGTCTTTTTCTGATACCTAATAACCTGTAATTTTCATGGGGAGAAATCTTCACATAAACATATTTTAGACTCACATACAAAAACAATCGCCTGTCACTACGAACTCACACATTAGTATTAAAAAACTTTAAAATACGAACTCATTGTGTCAACATTTCGTTAATGCATAGACTCATTTTATCTTATACTACGACAGAGGGGATCATCTGCGTATGGCTACTCCCTACAGTGTTGCTCTATGGTTTATCCCATAATCTTATTCATGACCCATAAAAATACAAAGCATAGTTTCAACAATTGCAAAAGAAAGCTTAATTCCAGACCAACTTTCATCCGCGGTTCTACTTACGTGTATGTCGGTGTTCGTGGCAAAAAGTAACCTATATCCTTACTGATAATGTAACTTTCCATTGATAAAAGAATTATAAAAAACAATTAAATGGTTTAGGCATGACAGCATAATAACAAATTCACATGTCCTGCATAATATTTGAGTTATAATTTATAAAGGTGTATGCTTACTGTTACAGTTACATAAAACTCCTTGTCTTGCAGTGATAGATCAGGTCCTTTTATTTCAATAGGAGGCATTTCAATAGCATATTCAGGTACAATAAAACCTGATTTACGAAATGAGGTACTGATATGCCACGGTTCTAAAGTCCAAGGCTCTAGTTTATTCATGGTTATTTGTAGGAGTGTTCTTGATAAACAACCCATTGTCTGAAAAAGAAAGAAGTGAATTACTACATAAAATAGTCTACTATTATAAAGCAGTTATAATATTTGGATAGTATATCAACAACCCATAAAGTCCCACTGCTGGGCTCGGGTCTCCTCTCTAGAGAGGGTTAAGGCCATACGTCCCCACGCTAGCCAAGTGCGATCTGGCCAAGAGGCGCTCCTAACCCAGTTGCAATCGATGATAGAAACAATCACCGAGGGTAAGCAACGGCGGCGCGGTCAGTACCTGGATGGGTGACTGCTGGTGGCATGTTACCATGAGCGTCTCCATGATTTGGAGGTCACGTTAAGCGGTCGGTCCCGGTTGTTATCATAGGATAACAGTCGTGAAGCTTAGTTGGAGGCTTTGGGTGGCTTAAAAACATCTAACGGATAGTATATAACGACTAATATTTTAGAGACAGGTTAGCAGACCTAGGAAAGTATAACTTTCTTAAGTAGACTTCTTTGTTTCTCGCCTGCTGAAGGTGTTGCTAAAATACGCATTAAAATTATTATAAAAAATAAATTAACGACACAAAGCGGAAATGTCGTATCTCGAAATATCCAACTTTACACAAGAGGCAAAAAATAATTTTAAAAATTCCTAACATATTAAAGATAGAAAGTTGAAATAGATCTCTCTATCCAAACTTTGACTCTATCCAAAATGAGACACAGACCATTTAACGTGGTTTTTTTTTTTATCAAAACTATACCAAAAGGTAATTATCTAATTTTTGAGTTACGACATTTCGGAATTCTGCCGTCGATATATACTATATATCTATAACCAGATAGCTGATAAACATAGTATTATATTTCACATACATACTGCAGATAAATTGCACTTAACTTAACAAATGATATGGTCATCACCCAAATATTTGCACTGGGTGGGAAACGAACCTACAACCTCCAACTTTACATTCAAGGTCACTAAACCTAGGGGTCGGTAACTTTCTGTTTTATTATTACCAATTTAATTATACATAAATAAAAATTTAATGTATCATTTGTGTATTCTTTTATTAACTTACTCTCTGCACATATGGTGAGCTAAATATCTCTTCAGTTTTCGGTTTAATCTCATCAACTTTGTACTTTTCACAATTTTTTGTGTTTGCATAAACAGCTAAGCCAGGCAAGAGATAATTTCTGTAAGCTTTGTTTGGATGTAGACTTAAAATATCGCCTCTATTGCCAACACCTGCAATTGATGCACCAAATGAAACAAACATTATATAAAACATATCATGAATAGAACATGTAATAGATTATGTTAAATATAATATTTTAGTACCTGGATGACCGAAATTTGCTTGGTATTTTTTTTGAAGTTTTACGTAAAATGAATCCTAGCTAGATCAATTTATCGCCCCCCAAAACCGCTGAATACTAAATTTCATGAAAATTGTTATATTATAGTAGCATACATATATTCACACGACACCATCTAGGCCCAGAGTACAACTATATCTTGTACTTTTTGGTATATAATAAATGTTTTACATAGATACACCTAAAGCAAGTCAAAAACAAACAAATAAAAAAAAAACATCTTGTTGCAATTGACTATTTTTTAATAAATGCATATGAAAGTATATACCTACAGCACATACATAAAAAATGTATTTCTGCTGCATGTCCCTGGGGCTCAGCTCTTATTAAATATTAATAAAAACAAATGATTGCCTTGAGCGTGCAATTAACCCAGTCCATTTATTACAGAAGAACAGAAACAGAAACAGCTATGTCATTCAACAATATATGATATATTGGGTCATATGATACTTTCAGAATAAATAAGTTTTAGGGCCAAGTTCACTCTTATACAAACTCTAATAAAAGATGTCACTAAAGTTGAGATCACCATCATCATCTCCTACAGCAGTCTATTACTGGCCAAAGGCCTCTCCAATTGCATGTTACTTAGTTCGATCCATGGCTTCTTGCACCCAGCAACTGCCATTTGTCTTGTGTAAATTTGTGATCAACAAGAGCATAATTCAATTCTGACTGTTTCTTTAAATCATCATTAAAACTATCCGAATATGTGAACAAAATTTAAATATTTTATCCAGGAGTCTTAGTATTGCTTAAAGGAATTACAAACCACCAAATTCAAATTCATCAATGTACATTTCTGCTTTATAAAACCACTAAGCTGGGTCTCCTGCGACCCTGTTTTCTGTTTTCAATCACCTAACAACACATTTCCTTTCATAGTTACTTGTGAACACTGATGAGCAATGCAAAAAGATTTCAGTCCAAATCGATGTTCCACTAGCTACCATATTTTCTTAGTTTGTTTTGTTATTTTTAGGAGCAGGAGACAAGCCTTAAAGGTTGCTGGTTATCGCAGATAAGAATATTTCAATTTGGTTTAGTTCTTGAAGATGTTTTTTTTGTGAAATTTTTACTTTCTAAGGAATCCAAAGTCTCTCCAAAATAAATTTAATTCAAATCAGTGTTCAATTTGTTAACTTACCATCCACAAATTGATTCAAAACAATTTTAATATCAGGCTGTTTACAAACATTAGTGTCTTTTACAAGATCATACACAAAATGTCTAGCTCTCATTTTAGCAGGTTTACCACCCATCTTATGCAGAGGAGGGGGTGATTTGCGCTTTAAAATAAATGTATTCTGTAAAAAAAATAGTTAATTTGTCATACACTCTGTCAGAGGTAATTATAATACATTATTAAGTTACTAGCTGTACCAGCGACCTTGTTCATATGGTTTAGTTATTTTGGGTTTTTCCACATTAAACAGCAGGCTTTCTTTGGGTCTAGACTATCTGTGTACCAAATTTCATTTAAATCGGTTTAGTAGTTTTTAGGTAGCGGGACAGACAGACAGAGCTACTTTCGCATTTACAATACTAGTTAAGGCTAAGGAAAACTAAAACAAGTACGCAATATAACCGTCATGAAATATTCATAGGGATAACATAAACTTTTACATAAAATGTTAGATGAACTTATTTCAAGTTTAAAGAAATAAAAATAATAAAATACTTAATTTAAATATTTACCCTCATTTGCTGATAGAATAAATGGGGTCCAGGTGGCAAAGAGTTACAAATAAATGTACGTACTCCTAACATATTGAAAATCTACTTGGAAGTTTGAGAATCGGAGAAATCAAACTTGAATAAAATGATTCCGATTAAATTTTCTTATGTACAGAAATGGCTCTTTACATCTGCCAGTTCATTATGAGATTACTTCAAGATATATATTATTTAATAGCTCAATAAAAACTGGGGTTCTTTAAGTATGCTATGCTTGCTTGTTGAAGTTAAATTAGGTTAGTCTAGATTTTGACCATTTTGACACTGACAGATTCTATACAAATTATGAAATTATGATACATAATGATGATATAAAAATACAAATTATGGTTTTTTATGAAATACGGTTTTAATGAAAATAGTTTCAAATTCAAAAATAAAATAGTTTTACGATTTTTTTAATTGGAGCTGCTAAGCTCATCTTTTTACTGACAAAAAATATTTCTAAGATCAAAAAACAATTAAAAATCTTCTTGTAGCGAATAATTTTCAGACCTAAAGATTTCAAAGCTATATTTTTTGGAGTTTCAAATGCTTCTACATTTGCAATACAATTTTTTTAAATTTATTATCCAAGAGTTTCCAAAAATGGAATCTATGAAACCAAAATATTTTGTATTGAAACGAAACAATGAAAAGGTAACGAATAAATAGTTTGAGTCAATGTGTTTTTCAAAGTAAATATTTACAAGTGAAACCGTTTGTATTTCCAGAAGTTCGGATTAATCATCTCTAGTCTACACTTCGTGGCAAGGCAAGACCTTTTTTGTCTGTAAATCTCCACGAAAGGGTGACAAATGGCGGATTTCTTTTTTAGTTGTCAATATATTATTGAAATCATAGAGTAAATTAAGTTAATCTGTGGTTGCCGGTTCTGACTTCTGTATTCTAGATCTTCGTTCGTGATAAATTAGTTAATGTGTCGAGAGTGTCGTTTCTTTCTCCTTTATGTGTTAAACTTCTTGCGCCTTGCGGTTAGTGATAGCAGTGCACGTTCTTAAGTTTGGATTGCTGATTACCTATATAAACAATTTCGGTTTTGTTTTATAGTGTTATAAATCCGTTTGTTTATTCTAGTATCAAAATGGATGATGAAACCAGCTCTGATATGCAGGTGAGTGAAAAGATATACTTTGTATTAATAAGGTTACACTTACAATGAGTTAAAATAAACTATATAACTTGGAAGTACTAAGAAATCATAATAGTTTAATTTTTCTTGTAGAAATGTCTCTCTGACGGACCCATGGATACTGACGAAGGACCATTGATAAACGAGAACTCGAACGGGTTATCGCATTTGCTGACAGAGGGCGAGTTCAATAGTGTAGATGCAGCGGTTGACGAGTCGTCCACTTCAAATCAAGGTTTTCTCAATGCGGTGGAGCTGTCAGCGGGTAGCGTTGGCGACTACCTGGACAACAATACAGACGGGTTTAACACTGACCCTTTCGATGTGGGCGATAATGCAGTCACATTCCCCAGTGACTCGCTCAATAACGTGCTCACCGACGGCGACTCGCTACTTAGTCACGATGCAGTATATAAGGCCACCTCTGATACTGATGGTGATGTTACAGAGAGTCAGAAGGCGACGGTGGATACTGACTTTGACATGAGCGAAATGTCTGATGCTGGTTATTCCATATCAGCTGATGATTTGATTCAAAAGATTGATGACAACACTACAGATGCTTGTGATGAGAAGGAGGTTGCTAAGATGGAACAAATTAATGATAAAGTGAATGCTTCTTTTGAGAATTGTGAAGAGATAAGTAAAGATACTGGAAAGGTAAGTTAGCTATTGAAAATGTGTGTTGTATTGATAACTTTTGAATGCCTTTTGAAGCCTTTTGAATGCTGTTGAAACATATCACAAGTTAAGGTTCTTATTAATTTAGAACTTACAATAAAAAAATAGTATTATAATCAGAATGTTTCAAAGTATTAAACCTCCAATACTGACAGTAATTTATGCTGAATCATGAAAATAGAATTGCTTTTGGTTTGTCTTAGTTAAACTTTGCTGTAAAGAATACTCTTTTATTATATGTCTCAGATTGAGAGTAGATCAGATCCAAATTTTGAATGTATTTTATTACTATAATTGTCCTTTCATCTGTATCACTTAACATTGCAAGGATATTTTACGATTAGCGAAATATTCTTAATTAGCAATTTTTCAAAAATATTTGTATCTAGCCGAGTCTCTGGTATTTCCTGCAGTTATTGTTGTATGTTAACGACCATGGGTGGGCAAAGCTAGTCTAAAAAAGTAACCTAAGCTACTCCTTAACACCAATTTTCCAATTTTGTTTATTTCTACAGATGTTTCTGTCTGCATGCATTAATTATTAACACTTACAATATTACAATTATTTTTATGCAACGTTATAAGTGTGGCTATGCCTTTATTTCTATATTTTTTTCTGTATAAATAGGGTCTAATTAATTTTGTAGGAAAAAGATATAAATCAATATTTAAATTTAATATTTTTATCAATAATTATTAATGAATAATATTGCTAGAATTTCTTCCAATGTTCCATGTAGCTTTACAACAAAAATATCAATTTATAAACAGGTACACTATTTATACAGAAATCAAAATATACTTGAAGATAGTAGAACAGTAACTTTCTCAGTGCATGTAATAGATTAAAGATATCAATTCAAATAAATATTTGATAGAAAAACTTGACATTTTTGGATGGTTAAATATCTCATTAGCAACATTAATTTACATAACATTGTGTATTAAAATTTATTCATGTACTAAAATTATTAAAAAAACCAGACTGGGTATAATTTTTCTTACTTTGTTTTTTTTTTAATTTTGATGTACCCAGTGTCACTTTCGCGACAAACAAATCTATTGACATCACTCACAAAAAAATATGATGAGCTGTTTAAGCTCTAGGCTGTGGCAAAGAAATATATACAAATACAATCGAAAAACATAACCCTACTTCTATTGCACTCTGGTAAAAACAAACATTTAACAGCTTCATACAATTTTGGACATCGACCTCTCCAATTGTATGCCACTTAGATTGATTTTCGGCTACTTGTGTCCAGTTTCTGCCAGCCATCTTACGCGAGTCATCACTCCATCTAGCCTGTGCAATGGGAGAGGCCTTTTTCAAGTGGACTGCAATACTTGGATGAAAATTATAATTCACAGTGGATTTTTCTTTTCAATTTTCTGGAATAACAACACAACTAACAAACTGAATGCTGTCTCATTGTATGTTTTAACTTTGGCTAAAATTGTGATTGAAGAAGAACATAAGATATTATTTTTTATAAAATGTATGACAGTTGACAAAAAATGATTTACAATCGTGTTGATACAATTGACAAATAATGCAATTAAAAAAGATGTTTCATTCAACACAATACTTAATATCAAACATAATACTTGTTTAAAACTAGGACATGTTATTAAACCAGCATAAATTATTTTAACATATTTTTGTATATAATAAAATGTAGGTTATGTTACCACACTGAATCTGATTGAGTAAATTCAGTTTAAACTCAAATATTTAAGCATGTCTGCATGAGCTTTTAAGTGTATCAGGTGTAATAGCTTAAAACTTTATATTTAACAGCTTGAAGTTCAAGAAGAGATATCTGAATATAACAAGAAAGAAGAGGAACGCAAACACAAAATGCATGTATGTTTAATTTTTACTAACCATTTTATGTTTACTCCGTCATAAATAAGTAGACATGATGTTGTTTATTTTTTTTTAGGCTGACTTTGGTGTCATAGAAATACCTGATGAAAGTTCTGTAGATGAATGTGACAGCAAAACTGTAAAAGAACCAAATGAAAATGTGACCCCAAAATATGAAAAAGTTGACAATGATGAAACAGTTAAACCAGTGATTAACAGTGAAAAAATTGACAACAATAATACAAAGAAGACATCTGAGGACAATAGTGACAACTGCACAGGGAAAACTGATGAAAAAATTTCTAAAAAGCAGAAGGAAGAAGTGGCTGCACCAACTAAGAAAGCCAACAAGGTTTGTAGTATCTTTTAAAAAGTATGAAATAGTATGCTAATGGAATTATCATTTTCAAAGTCATTCAAACTATTGGATTTATTGAAGGTGGGAGGAGCTGAGGAAACTGAAGTGGTTTCAGAAGATGAACTGCCTGAGGTACAGAAGCCGAGTGTGAAAGATGCTGAAAATGTGTCTGATGATGAACTACCTGGCCCTAAACCTGCTGAGTTGCCAGCCGACACTGAGGTAAAAATTTTAAACACTGAAATATATAGTTTATGATTTGTAATAGTGATGGTGGTGAAATTCATCATTTAGCTCAGATAAAAAGTATAAAACAAAAGTAGATTACATGAATGAATGAACAGTTACAATCCTTTAATACGAATATGAGACCCTAATGTATTCCTACTACTGTAGTCGCAGGCCCGTTACCCTTTCCAAGACCAGTGGTATTACTCACTTTAACTCCTTCACCCTAACTGGTTTATCAACTGACCTTTTTTATTCGTCCCCTTCTCAATTCTACTATCTCTCTGAAAAGAATAAGTGTCAATTAATAAAAAAAAAAACAAGTTGTATGTTTACTCTTTGCGGCTATCTTAAATGAAGATGGGGAAAACAAGAGGGTGACATACATATTATGGAGCCATATTGCATGTTGCCCTCAAACTCATGGGCGAGGGATTATTTTGGCAAAGTATTTGACTCATAAAATGCAAGAATCCGTCGTCGGCTACGGCCCTTTTTCCATGGAGTGACTAGCATCGAACCTCCGTAACCCTGAGAAAGAGAAAACTATGACGAAAATTGCAGTCAAAACCATTATAAAATAATTCTTAATTTTTAAGGTTGTATCTGAGGATGAACTGCCTGCATCTAAGAAAGATTCCAAAGAATCTCGTAAACGCAAAACTGAAAGTGAACGTGATGGCTACGATCCTGGTTCGCCCACATCTGAAAGCGAATCATCAAGCAAGAAACAAGCTATTGCCAAGGTATGTTTATTTTCACTGTTTAAACACATAGTTATATGTGTATAATTAGATTAAGTTTTTCTTTGATATATGTTAAAGATAATTCAGTATGCTCCAGTTCAACAATTTTATATTCACAACCGCGGGTGAGGCCTCTGAGCGAAGGAAGTCTAAAAATAAGTAGACTTAGATATCTATAAATATTTATTCCTCATACCATCAGGAATACCATTTATTTATTTATTTAAAAGTATAGATTTTGGATGTAGATACCATAAATACATTCACATACATTTCATAGAAAGCTGTTTATTTGAAACTATGAACGAACACTTAAATTGTATTTATTTGTATCGACAATATGCAAGAGTGTTAATTTCTCATTTAATAAGGGATATAATAGTATCGAAAGATGTTCAGGGATCATGTAATGTTCAACAACGTCCTTTAGCATAGAGCATAAGCAGGTTGTAAATTGTATGTCACATGTACATGTGATTTACCTACACACAATTACTTTACAAACAAAAGAAAAAATATCATTTTTTTAATCCTTTAATGAATTTCCTGTTTTTATTTTAGAATGGTGAAAGCAAACCGATACCATCAGAAAAAAGAACTTCAATTGATGAAAAGCCAAAGAAGAAAACCCTTCCTGAATTGGACAAGTACTGGAAAGTGGTCAACGATGATCCAACTGACTTCACCGGTTGGACATATTTGTTGCAATATGTTGATCAAGAGGTAAGTGTTCTTTTTTAAATATCATAATTAACTTTAAAAAAAAGTAACGCAGGTGTTACTTTCAATCATTATAACTGTATTCTTTATATCTTTATTCCTTAACAACATATCCAGTAATGGTATTTTATTTCAAATCTAAATAGAAGAAAGATCTAAAAAGAAGAATTTTTATTACAATACTCTAGAGTATTGTAATAAAAATAGAATTTTCCAATCTCATGTATACATGATGGTCTTAAGAAAATAAAGGAAATAGAACATTCAATTTGAGAATATCCAATTTGAGAACATCCTCTATTTTTGTAAGTTGTTAAATCAAAATGGGAAAAGAGAGTTCCGAAACACGCATGTAGAGAGAAGCTACTCAAGTTGAGCATGACCATACTCATTGTTATCCATGATTAATACATGATGAAGACTAACGCTAATCTTATTGCTTTATGAAGCGATAAGAACTGAATACAAATGTCGAGTGGCAAGGGCCAACTGATTAAATAAATGTAGTAACACAATACAAGTGTTGACCTGGGTGTAGCGTGATAACTGATTTGTTTGTAAACACGACAGAGCGACGTGGAGGCGGCTCGCGAAGCATACGACGCGTTCCTTTCGCACTACCCGTATTGTTACGGCTATTGGAGAAAGTATGCCGATTATGAAAAACGCAAAGGAAGTAAAAAGAAGTGCCTCGAGGTGAGTGCCAAACACTCTTTACTATTGTGTATTATTTATTGCATTTTTTAATCGTTTGGTAAGTTGTTGCGACTTAAAATGACTGTGATTAGTAATATTAATGTTCCTTAACACTTGGAATTTGATATGTTTTAGTCATAACTGGTATTTTGCAATTATTTTTTTTCCCAACAGTGCAACGAGGCCCACGATGTTCGTAAGGCAAAGTCGTCCGTTCACACCGGAGAATTCTGTTACCGTCACATAGATATCGTTCTAGTGATTAATAATAATTTGTGGTTTATATTTTATAATATTATAGTGCATACATTTATTATACTTTGTACATACATTATGTATTGTAAACTCGTTTCATGTAATATTTAAGTACTTAATGAGTGGTGGATATAATTAAGATTATTAACCAATCCATGGTAGCATGGAAGCCAGCCAGCCTTCATTTTTAGCTATTGAATGACGGTTGTAGAAGAGCCAGCGAGTCGCCGCGAGCTGCCACCGCGCCGAGTGCGAACAGGTGTAATATGCCCGACACACATTTTATTAATTACACTTTATTATTATATGAGACATAATATGCTATTCAATATTCCCTTGCTTCATAGTGTTGTCGTGAACGCGGCGCACTTCGACACTCGTGGGACACGTTTAATGCCATTTCATGTTTCAGGTTTTGGAAAGGGGTCTTAAAGCTATCCCGTTATCTGTCGATTTATGGATACATTATCTAAATCATATAAAATCGACTAGAACCGATGACCACACCTATATTAGATCTCAATATGAGAGAGCAATCGGTAAGTTCTCAGTGTTATTTTGCATTAACATTATATATTTACACATTTTCTTCATCGCCATTTTCATTAGCACCTCTGGTTTACTCTTACATTGTTTGAAATTTCTATACGAGTCGCGTCAACGTTTCCGAAACTCCTATGACTTTTATTTACTGTATTTTAACGCCCTTGTGACATTGATCGCTAGCTGCGTATGATGTTTTCTTACTTTCCAACAAAGGACATGGCCACTCGAGACTGTGTTATCGTAATATTAGTTCTTCTAAATCTGATTTATATATTCTCTTGTAAATCTCAAAAGTAGCTTATGGCTGCAGTTTACTAATATGGAAATGGGCCTGATTTTTTAATTATTTCTATATTTTTCTGTCTTATTAACGGTGTGAACTTCGATCATATATATCATAGCTTTGTCACCACCAGTTTAACTGCTAACATTAGTTATGAGCAAATTTAAAAATTTACACCGAATCGTATCGGTAGCGGTGTTTTTTTTATTGCAATAAAAAAAAGAAAATAAATAGCAAAATCGATAGTCAAATCTAAGATTTTGGTGATAATTTTCATAATTGGAAAGTTGTTATTTTGTATCAGGTAAGTATGGAAATTATGCACCTATCACTTTCACGTAACGAGCGATTGAAACTCGCCTCCTGAGCCTAAAAATTGAGGATGTGATTGGGAAAAGAAATTGACTTAGTCTTGCTATAAATATAGTTGCAAAGAAAAATAACATTTTATATTAGACGTAACATTTATTACTGTTACAGTGCGTTAGTTCAATAATTCATTAATATAAAATCATTAAAAATAAATAAAGCTTATTGCAGTCTTTAAACGTTGAGACCTTTTTTTTTATGGATTGGGGGCAAACGAGCAGCGGTATTGCCTGATGGTAAGCGATTACCGCCGCCCATGAACATCCGCAACATCGGAGTGAAACAACGGCTTCACAGAAAACCGGTGTGCCCCTCCCCATCCCCTAAAGGCGGGCAAGGCACTTGTGATTCTCACACTTTCTATGGGAACATTTTTCACTACTAATTGTATGAATTGTTTTCGAGACTTCAAATTAACATGGTGTTAAAAGCAAGCCTTACTCTCTAAAATTGACGATAAATCATAATCCAGTAGATTAATATAAGGACTAGGTGACGGCCAGTCTTCAACTCTGATGAAGTCCAGAACGTTCATTTCTATCCAAAATTGGGTGGATCGACTTTATGACCTGACGCCGTCTTGCTGAAAAGACCATTGACCTTGAGACCTTGGTATTGTTACATACTTTATACACTTGTACTCGTGTTTTGATATCTTTCTCCGAAAACTATTGTTCAGTCACTCCTTCATAGCTAATACACCAAACCATTACTAAAGTCGGATAATACCCACGTTGTTCTCTGTTGACTAATTGCGAAGCTAATTAGAATTTTCAGCATAAATACGGCCATTTTATTCGTTAAAATATTGCTCAATTGTAAAAAATCTCATCTGTAAACAATTTTTTTCTGTGACCTTCATTTGCCTACCGGTTAAATAATTGTTTAAATTTTACCACCCTATTCTTTTTAAAATTATCAATTAAGAAATTACCAGTGCCTCTTATAGGCTGCAAATCCATCATCATTGAAAACACGCGACATGGTTCTAGGTGATATCTTGATCTCCCGAGTGACGGCTACGTAGATGGGCAGATCTCTTTCTGTCGCAAACAAAGGAGGTTTTATTGCACGTATCAATAGCCCGGTACACAAACCCTTGACTAATACCAAACGTATGAAGGAAAGGCTTTTAAAAATTTTAGATTGTCCCATATCTACTTTATGTAAGGCAATCACAGCGATTCGGTTCTCTTTATCACCCCACAAAATATTTTTCAATATATTGGCGCGAAAATAAGAAAACACAGTGAACAATTGTGTAAAAATGACAGATTCCAAATTTAAAGGTTATGTTTTTTTATTTTTTTATTGTAACAGTATTTATGGCCTGACTAAGCATGGAAAAAGGATACAACATTTATTGAGATACATTATTGTCTGGTGGATCATTGAGTCAGCTTATTGAATGCACGCACGTTTCACTAACTAATATGCAGTGCTATCTTATGACCCTAGTTGATGCACTTTTGTTACGTTTCTATTATATATTTGATCGAAGATGCTAATGCTGTATCGATATATTGTGTTCACATATCACATAAAACATAGATCGTCAACCTTGATTGATGATATCACTGAATAAAGCGGCAAGAATCTTTACGACATGCTTGAAACATTGAATACATTTTAAAATATTCAATTTTCTACATATTTTATGGTATAATTTTACACATTTGTGAAGAAAAACAAGTTAAACTTCCTATAGTGCCGGTGAAAGCGCATGGCGCGTTCATTTACATTAGTATCCAGTGACGACGACGCACTTAGCGCATTCACAAAAGTGACCACTCTAAGGACATCACAAAATCGGACCGCAGTGAAAGTGTTAAGTATTATGGGAGCACAATATTATTATTGGATTGTGACCTTATTTCGGGAATTTATAAAATGTTGTTATCATTATATTTAAGTGCTTCAAATTAAAAACAAAGTGTGATTTTTTGCAGAGGCATGTGGTCTAGAATTTCGTTCTGATCGTCTATGGGAATCTTACATCAAATGGGAGGCCGAAAACGGTTCTGCTCTGAATGTTACTAATATTTATGACAGACTGTTGGCTACACCAACACTTGGATACACATCACACTTTGACAAGTTTGTATCTTTAGTATTTAATTTGGATCTTGTTTTATTGTTTTTGGCGTATCGAAATGTTTTGTGAAATTAAAATTAATAAACGATTAATAATACAGAACAGATTTCAATGTCGTCTATTTAAAACCTCATACCATCTCTATATCATATAGTTTATCACTTGAATATTGTGTTCTCAGTTTAAATTATATATACACACGTTATAATATATATAATATGCCATACTGTGGCAATCATATTGATCAGTCTATTTACTACTACTGGGAAATTACATAGTTATATTTGAATTGCTTATATAAGTGTGGATAGTATCGAGTCAGTACGCTTGCCTGTAACATCTCATTTAATATTATATATTACAATCTCAAATCAAGGTCATGTAATCGTCCATATTAATTTCGAGTAATTTACTGTTAAGTATATACGAGTATATTTTCGAAAGTGACACGTTCGTTCATTTGTTAAGTAGTTAAATAGGCAAACAAGCAGTTGGTCTGTACGATTATTTCACGGCATAGGTAAGGTATGTACCGTATGTGTGACGCGTGGATGATGTTGCAGTTTCCAAGAGCACGTGATGTCAGAGCCGGTGACGGGCGTGGTGTCTCGTGCCGAGCTGGTGAGGCTACGAGGCGAGGTGCGAGATACCACGGGGCAGCAGCCACAGCTCGACCTGCCACCCGGGGAGGACGAGCCCGTCGACCACGTGGTCAGTATTCTTACATATACACATAGACACACACATAGGCGCACACATACACACACAGGCGCAAACATACACTCACAGGCGCACACATTAACACACAGGCGCACACATTAACACACAGGCGCATACATACACATACAGACGCATGCACTCACACGACGACTTATACCTCTACTCCATCCGATTTTCAGTAACTTACCTACACCCCATCACCTCCCCCATCCCCCAAAGGCCGGCAACGCACTTGTGACGCCTCTGGTGTTGCGGATGTTCATGGGTAGCGGTAATCGCTTACTATCAGACGATACGTATGCTCGTTTTCCCCTATTTCATAAACCTTAATTTACTTCTAATGGACAGCTCCTAGTTATGAATTTAACTGTCTTTTTAAATAATTATTTTCATTTAAATTAAAATTTTTAGGATCGTCCTTTATTTTACATACACTTTTTTTGTATGTCTTTATTCGGCTGTTACTTTAGTCTGTTACGTTTGTATACACAATTGGTGTAAATCAAACAGGTAACTTATCTAATGTGATAACGTGTAAGTAGCATTTGATTTTTATGCTTTATTCAGGTGTATTTATATAGTTATATACAGCGATATCCCTACCTATGAATTAATAGACCAAGGCCTCTCTTTAAAAAGAACAAATTCAATTCAAATTATTTGGCCCCAAACAATTTTTACGTACAAGTCAAAAGCAAAGCCGTACCTTGAAAAACTATTGACAGAATCAACTGCCTTCCAACCAACTTTCGTTATAAGAAGATAATCTGGTCTTTATAAGATATGATTATTCCTGAGTTTGTTTTATCTTTTCTTCTCAGGGCTAGTCCAGTAAATTGTCATGAAAGTAATCTTGCTTTCAAATACGGATACCACAAATAAACATATCAAAACGATATCTAATTAAAGTCCTTTGTTCGATCTCAATAGGCATCTGAAGATGAAGCTCAGGCCATTAAAGAACGCATCATCGCAGCGCGACGTAAGGTTCACAAGACTACGGGCGAACAGGTCGCAGCCCGGTGGACGTTTGAAGAAGGAGTAAGTGCTACCCTTAACCAACTTTTGCTTAGAACAGAACTTCTTAAATTAACTGAGTGATAAAAAAAAATCTATTCTGCTCTGCGTTCCACTGTAAATTACAATATCTGTAATATCAAAAATTTGTTTAACACAAGAATAGTTAATATGGTAGGTTAATATTGTCTGTTTTAAAGTTAATACTACTAAGGAATAACCAATGTTTGTATGATCTGCAAATGCTTGTTTCGGAGTTTGGGTGTTTTCTATGTATAATATGTATGTATTTACAAAAAAAAAGTATATAAGTATTAATATCAGTTGTCTAGTACCCATAGTACAAGCTCTGCTTAGTTTGGGACTAGATGGCGTTGTGTGTTAAAATGTCTGAACATATTTATTTATTTATTATTATTTATTGTATTATACAGTCATAAAAGATGACACTCCCAAACTAATGTTTTGATCGGCCTTATTTTTCTTTTTTACTTGAGTTATACTCACCTATGCAACGTTTGAAAATAAAATAATTTTTATTTTCAGTTCTATTTATTAACCTCCGTTAAAAACCTCTATGGCTTAAGCGAATGGTTTATACTTAAAAAACGTGTATTATAATTATTTATCCGTGATTAAATAAACAACTATATTAGTATATAAGACGGCCGATGGGGCCACAAATTTCTATAATCAAATTATATTATTTAACAGATTAAACGTCCATACTTCCATGTGAAACCTCTGGAGCGGTGTCAGCTGAAAAACTGGAAGTCTTACCTGGAGTGGGAGAAACAGCACGGTACACTAAAACGCGCACTAGTTCTGCACGAGAGGTGTCTCATCGCGTGTGCTCTATACGAAGAGTTCTGGATGAGGGTATGTATTCCAGAACCTTTATCCTCAATATATTAATACATTAATATTGTTGCTCAATAAAGTGTATCTTCTGAAAATAATAGTTGAAACGAACGAATTTCAGATGGTACTTCTACTTTTTCATCAAATTGCAAAATTACTGTTTTAATATGTGTAAAATGGGTTTTAGTGTGATGGTGGTAACCTCGCTAAGTCGGTGTCAACTCTCATTGTGATTGATCAGACGTGGTGCTCGAAAAACACTGCGGTGTAATTACTTCTAAGCATTTGCTTTACTCTATATTATTTTATTATTTAAAAAGGCAACTCTCACACCAAGAATATTTCTTATGTCTTTTTTACAAACATAAATGAAACGGACTTAGTCAACAAAGAAAAATTTGTGAAACATATACAGTCAACACCCAGTCTCGGAACCAATTTGTGGATCAGGCAGTGTTGTCTTATATGGGAACCGCTTAAACCACTAGGCAACCCATGCAGTCAAAATAAGTTAATCCATATTAAAATATAGAAGTATAGGCCTATAAAACTTATTATATGTTTACAGTTGATAAAGTTCCTCGAGGAGCGTATAGAGACTAACCCGGAGTTAATAGCAGTTGAGCGTGAGGTGTTGGAACGGGTTTGCACCGTTCATCATTTGGACAAACATGAGCTGCATCTGCACTGGGCACATTTTGAAGAATCGTATGGCAGCCCTGCTAAAGCAGCAGAAATATTGGACAGGATAGAGAAAGCCTGCCCCAATCTAGTTCAAATACAGTACAGGTTAGAATACCAACATATTTAATATTTCATCATCATCAGCTCGTTGTCAGTGTTCTGGCTAATCTCTGGACCGATTTAGACTAGAATTTTACTGGCAGATAACTAATGATTTAAGAAGTAACATCAGCTACTTTTATTCTAGACTACCTTCGCCCATTTTTCACATGCATTTTAGGTAAGTTTGTAGTTCTAATATTTATAGTATTTTAATAATTACCAAAGTCTATATTAAAACAGGTCTTTCATAAATTTTAATAGCAATAATAGGTTGTAGTTTGTATGTAATTTTTTTTATTTCTTTTTATGTATAGTTATGACAAACGAAGGATCTTTAATATAAGTTAACATCTTTTCCATCAGACGTGTAAACCTTGAGAGGCGACGTGGCGACTACGAAAAATGTGCTCAGTTGTACGAGGGATATATAAATTCAGCCAAGAACAAGGCGGTGGCTTCCGCACTGGCCATAAAGTACGCACGTTTCGTGTTCCACGTGAGACAAGACCCCGTCGCCGCAAAGAAAATACTAGATGAAGCGATCATCAAGGATCCGCTTAACCACAGACTTCACACGCAGAGACTGGACTTGGCGATACATACACCTGGTACACCCTATGAAGTGCTGGACGGTAAGCGATAATTACACTTCATATTAAAAACTTCCCACAACTTGATACAATTAGGTTGTTGTATATTTTATGTTTTTACATAAGTGAAAAGAAAAAATGAAAAATGAATTCCTGTATTTTTTTTGGGTCTTTGATATTTGTTCATTAAAATTAGAAAAGTTATATTCATGGTATTAGTAATAGTTTACTACTTTATATGGGGCTTTTATGGATAATGTCTGTGTGGAGACAGATTATAATAATATAATATAAATATTAATATTATTAGAACAGAAAAACAGTATACAAATTCATTTGTGTACGAAAATAACCACATTAGCTATAAATTGTGTCGTGGCTATCGCCCATCTCCAGCAAAGTACAGACATAAGCGTTCTACATTCATAATAGTAGATTAGAAAATATGGATGTGTGTGTGTGTATGTGTGTGCGTGTTTGTGTATTTAACTGGACTGGGAAGGATTTCTAGTGAGCCCATAACTTCACTAACGATTCTGAGATTAAGAATACAAATGATACAGTATGTCGCCATCTCTGTTCATTATCGGTTACACACCTATAGGCATATACATATAGGCGACTAAGAGAGCTAACTTGTCAAACAATATCTCTGCAAAGATAATTAACATTATACATCTGCATGGTATAGAAGGTCAATATTTCCTGTATAAGGAGAGGCCTTAAAGACTACTAGATACTACGGTATGAAAATAACCGCGGGTAACGTTGCGAGGCGAAGATAGTCTAAAAAGTAGCCTAAGTTACCCCTTATGTAATTGGCTACCTTTTAGTGAAACTGCCATCAAAATCGGTTCATTCGTTCCAGAGATAAGATCGGTGGCGCAAGTGATATCGTAAGCGACTGCTGAGCTCAGCTGTGGTTTCGGGTTCGATTCCCGGGTTCGACCAAATATTTATTTGATCTGCAAATGTTGGTTTCGGAGTTTGGGTGTTTTCTATGTATAATATGTAATTATTTACAAAAATAGTATATATGTATTTAAATCGGTTGTCTAGTACCCATAACACAATCACTGTTTAGCTTGGGACTGAATGGCGAATGTCGTCGTGTCTTACATCTCGAAATAAAAAGATGTTGATATAGGTAGGCATAATATATCGATCGGTATGTGTGCTGCACTCGGTGCGTGGTCGTGTCGCAGAGCTGGTGTCGTCGTACGAGAAGCAGGAGTGCGCGGAGCTGGAGACGATGGCGGCGCTGGCGTGGCGGCGGCGCGAGCTGGCCGAGGAGCTGGGCGGCGCGCGCCAGGCCCGCGCTGCGCACGCGCATGCGCGCGCGCTCACCAAGCACCTGCGCAAGCGGCAGCGCAAGGACAAGCACGACGTGCAGCCGCCCGCACAGTACGTCGCCACTTCCCTACTCTTACGAGCCTGCCAAAATGACTACTCCGCCTGATGGTAGTAAAAGTACGATCCGAGAGTGGTGGTTACTGACCACCACTCCTGGATTGTACTTTTATACGAGGTCATAGAGTAACTTCAAATCGAGAAAGAAATTTGTTGGCCACAGCATAGTGTAATATTTATAAGTTGGTGGCTCACAGTTTGCTAAAAACGTAACGTCAAGTAGATAATAAGTTTTAATAAGTATTCTAATTTGAAATAATTTTAACTGCATAATATGACACGATAAGAATTACTTAAAAGTAATTGATAATAAAAAATAAGAATTTAATAACCAGTAGATTTTTGCATCTTCCGCCACTCTCTTTAGGGTCGTTGTACTGTCACAACAAGCATTTAATAGTAATTTATATTATTTTCTTTGTTTAGAGTGTCTGCAGATAATAAGAAAAAGGAATGCGGTGCAGCTACAGCGTGCAATGTCACGACTGCCAGCGGTGGGAACTCATACTATCAAACACCTGCGGCCACGACGGCCTCGTACGATCAATCGTACACTCAACCTTACCAACCCACTTGGGGCTACCAGCAGCCACCGGGACCCTACCAGCATCACCCGCACCCATGGCCTCAGTATCCCAATTACTACTAGCATTGGATGATACAACTACCACCCGTCGGAAACATCCGTGGACTAAACATCGATGCTTCTAATGGGCCCCTAAACGATAACTCCTGCAAACCGAGATATAAGAAACCACGTCCACGGTTCTACACTTCTATAGAGGTAGCTAAAAAGGGTAATCAGTAATGTTGTACTAATATTTTGAATAGTGTTCTATTCGTATTACATGTCAGTTTTGATAAGGCTGCTACCCGCGATTAAGGTATTTGTATATAAGTAAATACCTTGGGTTGATATTTACATTTCACAAGTGGGCATCTACATCTTTGCATTCGATTACGAAGGTTCATAATGATTCAATTGTTGCAATTTACGATAAAATGTTTATTGACTTAAACATGTGAGACATTACATATATTTTAAGGAATAAATAATATCTTCATATACCACCATGTTTTATTTCGATCCGTCAGTCTTTGATATACTTTTCACTGTCTAATATTAAAATTAACTGATAAAAGCCTGGTCCAGTATAATTAGCACACAGTCAGTAAGATCCCAGGTCATCTAATGATTTACACATTGACATAACAGCATCACATTGAAATCCATTATCAAAGTAACAACATCATTTAATTACTTACAAAGAGAATATTATTTGAATAAAACTTAAGTTTACTATAAGTTGAAATACAATAGTATAGTACAAATAATATAAAAGAATTATCAAAATAATTTGATTTCACTCTCTATTTACAAACAAAACAATGTGATAATATAAAAGGGAGGTGACGCGAATGTTATCTGAGATCATCACGACCCACCCCCGCCTTATACTTATAGACATCGAATTTGTACAACTATTAGAATTGCGAAGATACACACTATGAGTGTTTTTTATTCTAAAACGAACAAACTCCGCTAATTGTCACTGCCTTCCCGACAGCCTTTGGGCTTCCTTCATCATGAGCACGCAGCTTTCGCAGCTTTCACTGCTGTGGAACCAGAATTATTGAATTATAAAATTAACATGGTACATTTTTATTTTTTGTTTTTGCGACTCGTATTCTAGCTGGAAATCGCGTATTTTTATATACATTGGTTTATAGTTTCATAAGAAACATTTGAAGAAAAAAAATATCTTACAAATATGTATAAAACTAAGAAGCTAATTAGAAAATATGTGCAGCAGTTATTATGCCCCTATGGTTACAGATTTATAATATGGAATATTTTCACACAATTCTTGACATGGTATCGTAAAAACCGATTAAGGGGACTACCAGGACAATAGCACTACAATGTGAAGCAAAACTTGCAACAAACTTGTATGGTCAGTGTGATATAGTCATCACCATCATCAGCCTATCGCAGTCCACTGCTGGACATAGGCTTCACCACTTTCACGCCACTTGGTTCGATTTTGGGCTTCTCGCATCCAGCTCCTGCCAGTCGTTTTGCGCAGATCATCACTCCACCTGGCTTGTGGACGTCCCACACTAAGTTTGCCGAGACGCGGTCTCCACTCGAGAACTCGTTTACCCCAACGGAAATTAGTTCTGCGGCTAATATGGCCAGCCCACTGCCACTTCACTGTATGATTAGTGATATAGTAGGCCAACAAAATCTTTTTTCTAAGAGGCTTATGTCCAGTATTATACCTAGTAAATGCTATATTGATTAATAAGATTTACGAATATCTAAGCATACCTTCTCTCTCCTTTCTTCGTAGTTTCTTACGTCGTCGGTCGATGGCTGCTAGTTCTGCTTTCAACGAATGATAAGCTTTGCGTACGTCCGCCAAACGCGAAGTCAACACATTAATTCGTGTCTGACAATCCCACGTCGGATCTATAAGCAAAGTGCGTATAATATAGCTCTAGGTTAAGTGTAAGCGATTACCGCCGCTCATGGATACCCGCAACACCAGAGGCATCACCGCAGCGTTGCTGGTCTTCTGGAGATGGGGAAGCGTATAAATTGTCCTTAAAGAAGTAAACAATAAGAGAATAAAGGTTAAGGTGGAGTAAAAGGTGGTAAAGATGTAGTGTTGGTTACCTAATTCGACGTAGAAGTTGTACTTGGGCGAGGGTTGATGCGAGTGGTGGGTGTGGTGTGTGTGGTGGGAGTGGTGGGAGTGGTGCGAGTGGTGCGGCTCCTCGGTGTCGCGCCGCGAGCGCCGCGTGCGGCCGCGTCCCGCGCCCGCGCACGAGCTCTCCGAAGCCTTGCGGGAACGCCCTCCGCCTGCACCAAAGTATACTATGATCATATGCTCATACTACTACGTAACCGACCGTGGGAGAGCCACGCTTCGGCATGAATGGGCCGGCTCGACCGGAGTGATACCACGGCCACACAGAAAACCGGTGTGAAACAGCGCTTACGCTGTGTTTCATCGAGTGAGTGAGGATACCGGAGGCCCATACCCCAATCCAACGCCCCCTGTCCCCCTCACCATCCCCCTTCCCCCAAGGCCGCCATAGTGTGGGTCACCATGCTGCATTGTTCTTTTTCGCATTGAAGATGGTGACCACCACTCTTGGATTCTGCTCATGCTTTCCATCAGGCAGGGCAGAGTCATTTTGGCAGCTTAGATATAAAAAAAAAAAAAAATGATAAACAAACCTATTTATGTTTTAGAGTTTTCAACTTTTACACATACACATAGTTTTTGTTGTATGCACAGCGGCACTTATTCGCGATAAAATTATTTAGAAAGCGAAGACGTCGGGACATATAAGCTTTTTTTTTTACGTGTGGAAACCCCCTCGGGCCTTCACCCCACCGGGGTTTGCGGCGGGGCGGTGTGTCGGAATCGAACCGACTAAAACCACACGGTGTGCGACTCTGCGCCTAAGACGGGAGAGATCCGGGAACCGCTCTCTTATGCCATCCGGACGGGACATATAAGCTATGATAAACTTTTTGACAAATATCACTCTACAAAAAACACTATATGCATAATTATATATTTGTACAGATATAGAACAAACCGTGACCATCACAAAATATTTGTCCTGGATGAGAATCAAACCTACGACATCGGGTAACTAATCAATAGATCGTCCGACCGTCATATATAGTAAATATTTAAAGCACTGTGGGTTTTAAATGCGTCTTTCGTAGAGTTTTTATATTGTAAAAGTTAAACATCATAGAAAGTTTTAGACCATGAGGTTTATCGACGTCGTGGGCCGCTGCTTCGTTCGCTTGACCCTCGTCTTCGTCTTCTTTCCTCTCCAACGGACTGTCTCTTTCCGATATTCGGCGTTCCCTACAATAAACAATTATTTTATGGTTAACACGAAGAAGATATTGCTAAGTATTACAACATAAATACGGAAATATGTAAATGCGATTTCGTATAAGTAAAATTGTATTGATAAAGAAATTAAAGTAAATAATTATTTAAAAAAACTTATATAAATCAACCAACAAAAAAGAAAAAAATATTTTTTAATAATTCAAAGCGATGATAAAAATATGTAATACAATAAATTATTTTAATGTTAAAAAGCGTGGAACGCCAATATTGAAATATTTCTTCTGGAAAGCACCTCACTATCCTGAATTAGAATGATAAAAAAACTATTTTGTTTTTTTTTCAAATTTAAGTTGAAGCCCTATGTGGTGAAGGTTTAAGAATACACAGGGTGTCACCGTCCCCGATCATGCCATGGGTGACACAAGGGTATGAAGTGCTAAAGACACCAGCACTCTGAAAAGGAGAAAAATTTGAAAAATAAATCTAACCAAGCCGCCTGGACAGCGTGGTGTAGTAGGCCAAAACTTCCTCGTTAAAGAGAGGTCTATGTCCAGCAGTTCACTTTTGAACGTTGTTGATATGAGTAGTAAAGAAATGACGAGTCGGGAGTAGTGGAGTGTCTGACCTGTGGGGAGACATGTCGAGGCTGCTGTCGGGCGTGGTGGGTGGCGTGTTGTCGATCAGTGTCCGCGGGCGGCCCCAGGGCTCCCGCGCGCTCGGCGCGGAGGGCCCCCCGCCCGCCACCTCAGCCGCGCCGGGCCCCGCGCCGGAGCCCGCGGCGCCACTCGCCCGGGACCCGCCCTCACCGCGACGATCCTCTGAAAGGTTTCCTTAGTAATCGACTATCTATAAAGCTCTATCAAGTTCAGTTTCACTGGTTGTTTATCAAAGATTCAAATGTGTTACTTAATCAACGGAAAGTGATATGACAGTAACTTCCAAATAAATAAAAAAAAATACTAATATGACAAAGTGTGTAGATTTAGATGAAATTGAAAGTATTGTGGCGACTTCCACATACAGCGTCAACATAAATATATGACAACGCCATCCACTGAAGACACACTGAACTACGGAGTGACGTAGTGCACGAAGAAGCTACCAATCCTGCATCGCGCAATAGAAGTTCTCGCGCCGATTAACATATATATACAACTTCCCAACATCAAACCGTTGGGCGGTGGCCCGCCAGGCATGATCACCTCGCCTGTTCGGAGGATCTTCCCTTTGTGTCGGAGGAACATGTGGCCCGTTCCTCCACAGTTATACTCAAGCCATAAAACTCTCAATGCTGGTTTACAGGCCAGCTTAACTTTTGATGGTACACAATTACACATGTCAACATTTACAGTGATGTAAAAAACTATTTTACTTTTTAAAATGTATCTTACTTTAGTTTAATTTACCTTTCGAGTGCGTGTGGTGATGCGGCGGTGCCGAGGCGAAGGGCATGTGCAGGCGCTGGCGGGGTGGCGCCGGCTCGGCGTCGGGTGCGGGCGAGCCGGGGATGGTCTCCTCGCACAGCAGCAGGGAGATGTTGCTATCGTCCTCGCCCGGGCCCGACACGCCCGACACGCACGCGCCCGCACTCGACACGCTGGCAACACGCCCGCTACCCGCCACTACGACGCTCGCGCCTGATGAACACATCGCATATGTAAGGCAATATTAGGATATTTATGAACTACTAGTTTACCCACGGCTCTGCCCGCGTATATGTCGGTTAGTAAATAGTAGACTATGTGTTATTCTGATGTATTAGCTATATTACTGTAAACTTTCATCCAAATCCGTTGAGTAGTTTTTACGTGAGAGAGTAACAAACATCCATCCATAAAAAACTTTCGCGTTTATAATAGTAGGAAAGACAGCTCAAAATCAGTAACAAATTCATTTTTTTTTTCAAATTCGATGGAATATTAATTGACTGATTCTATAGAAAAGAAAGTAGAACAATATGCTTCAATTGACTTAAACCACATAGAATTCGATCTGACTGTTCTGAAAAGTCCAAAGCCTATGATATACTAAAAGCAGTTACTTTAATTTTTTTTTAGTACCATGTGTTGACATAATCCACTCCTTTCGATTTCAAACAAACATTTTAAGCATCATCATCATCAATTCATCATCATCAGCCTATCGCAGTCCACTGCTAGACATAGGCCTCTCCAATTTCACGCCACTTAGTTCGATCTATGGCTTCTCGCATCCAGCTCCTGCCAGCTGTCCCGCGCAAATCATCGCTCCACCTGGCCTGTGGACGTCCTACACTACGTAGGATAGATGTTAACATTTTAAGCGACACTAAGAAACTTTAACAATACTTTTCTAACGCTAGTGGTGCTAGTGTAACTAACATCAAATACGTACTATGTTTTCTCTCGTTCTTACAAGCATCTTCAAGCATAAGTAGTGACTCAGCTCCACTCCACTCGCCCAGAGATTTGCCCGCGTGCAGAGCGCGTGTCGCAGCACTAGCCACGACGGCCGCTGCGGGGACGGCTTCGGAACTGCCGCCGGAGCCCCACTCTTCAACCGACAGCTTATCTATTATTAACCTGAAATAATTACCTTTCAGTTTAGTTTCTATGTAAACCGATGTATTTATTACTTTTAATTGATGAACTTTTGAAACATAATTGTTTATACTAGTAACTTAATAATTATCATCATCAAGAGCCCATGCGAGACTTAAACCTGCCCTTAGATTTTTTTTTTTATATTTAAGCTGCCAAAATGACTCTGCCCTGCCTGATGGAAAGCATGAGCAGAATCCAAGAGTGGTGGTCACCATCCTCAATGCGAAAAAGAACAATGCAGCATGGTGACCCACACTATGGCGGTCTGGGGAGAAGGGGGGATGGTGAGGGGGCGTTGGATTGGGGTATGGGCCTCCGGTATCCTCACTCACTCGATGAAACACAGCGTAAGCGCTGTTTCACACCGGTTTTCTGTGAGGCCGTGGTATCACTCCGGTCGAGCCGGCCCATTCATGCCGAAGCGTGGCTCTCCCACGGTGAAAGGATATAGAATGGAGGTATTGGCCTATTATACCGGGCTGGCCAAAAGAGCATAGGGTTTGTTTCTAAATTTTCGTTCTCTTTGCAGTGATGTTGTTTCACGTAATATGCTTTATTAGTTGCTTTTTCTAGAAGAATACACGGATAATTACAATGTTTAAAAGCATTTAGAGTTTTTCAAATGTCTAATATCTCATCTGTTCTTTTAGTATTGTTGGATAGTTGCTTACCTCCTGTCAGAATCATCGGAGTCGCTGGATTCGCTTCTGTCTTCCGAAGGAAAAGGTGGCAGAGGAATACTGGCTGCAGCCGCCGCCGCCGATTGATTTATTTGACTTGAAAGCTTCTGTATCGTGTCACTAAGCACTTTGTTATTTTTCCCGGGCACACCAAGAGGATAGTCTGCCACACTCTTCCTTCGCTCCAAAATATTCAAGGGGCTTTGCAACCTCGGTGCTACGGGATCGTCTATTTGAGACTTATTTTTTTTTATATCCAATGTATCGCGTTTCAAATCCAAAAAGGTATGTGGTTCACCAAATATGGACTCAGTGGTATTTTCTACAGACTTCTTAATGGGCTCTAGCTTAACGAATGGTTTCACTATCTCTGGTTTTGATTGGCTAGGCTTCGGTTCAGGAGATATAGCGGTTAATTTGATGTCTGGCCGATTCGATTTAATTGAGTCCAACTTAGGAGTGTCTGGTAGGTCTTGCGATGGTGGAGGAGACATAGATAATCTCTTAGCACTACTAATAGCTTTTAAAAGCTTTTCTGCTATCTTAGGACCTTCCGATTGTAGCAAAAACCCAGGTGGAGGTTCTGGAAGGACATCGATTCTAGCTGGACTATCCGGTTCTGATTTATCCTCTTCAGTGTCAATAAGAGGACTAGAAGGCGGTTGTAACTTCGATGAAGAGGGCTCTAACACCGGTACATTGTCAAGTTTCTTCTCAATTTTAATAGTGAGTGATTTTTCTTTGGACTCCAAAACTACTGGGATAACTGATGAAAGTTTTTCTGGCTCGTCATTTTTAATATCTTTTTTAGGCTCTTCTCCAGATACCTCTAAAACATGTGGTCTGGATTGCTCTACAGGTTTTGCTTTCGGCAAATCTAAAGTTCTTGTTTTAGGAGCATCTAGAACTTTTGTTTTTGGAAGTTCTAGGACTTTTGTTTTGGGAACTTCTAGAACTTTAGTTTTAGGAAGTTCCGGTGTTTTTGTTTTAGGTATATCTGGTTTTGATTTCGGAACATCTAGTTTCGATTTGGAAACATCAGGTTTAAATTTAAGGGGTTCAGAGATTTTAGTTTTAGGAAGTTCAATTGATTTAGTTTTAGGGTCTTCTTTCTTTTTCAATTCTATTATTGGCGGCGAAGATGGGTTTGGGGTTGGAGTGGGAATGCGAGCAGAACCAAAAACGGTTGCAACAGACGTATTAGTACTAGGTTTGGCAGTAGTACTATTTGTTGAAATACTTGTGACTATACCTATTTTAGGAAGTTGAATTTCAGATTGTTTTTGTAGGGGAGGTGTCTTTGGCGGTTCAGGAGTTTTTTCTCTAGATGTTTCATTTGTTTTAACTATTTTTTCTTCTGTTGACAGCAGATCTGGTTCAATATCCATTGGTTCCTCCTTCAAAACAGGTTCTGGTACTTTCGATTCTTGAATTACTGATAATAATGGAGTGGGATTCTTATTTACTTCTTCTTTCATGACTATATCTTCAGGCTCGTCATCTGACGATTGTTCGTCATCTGCAGGGGAGTCTGGTGAATCATCAATAAGCTCCCTTAACTTGGAGACTTTGCTCTTTTTGGAATAGGTTTCCTGGTTTTTAGCTGGAGTGAATCCCTCGAATGTCGGTCCAGAACTACCCTCTCCGGGGAATGAATCATCATCTAACGAAAAAAGTCCATCCTTAGAATCGTCCTCCGGGCTATGACGACCTACTTCCCTAGAGCTGCTGAAATCTCGAAAAGGTGACAATGAAGGCGACCTTAAAGGAGGTCGTATTCGCATTGGGTCTTCTGATATTTCTTCACTCAAAGATTTAGATAGTGTCGATGTGTATTTGCTAGGGGAAATGTCATCGAATATGCGGTGGGTGCGCTTTTTCTTTTCGTCATGCAATTCCAGTTCAAACGGTTCTGGTTCCTTGAACTCATAGACATCCTCTGGTTGTTTCTCTGACTGAGATGGTTCGGGAGGGGCTGGGTTTGAGTGGGAAGCTGTAAGCGTCGATTCTTCTGTCCCTTCAGATTTAGCTGTTTCATCCGTTTCCTGTTTTACTGTCTGCAATCCTTTCAATTCAGATCTGATTTCATTAAGATCGAAATCACGTCCAGTGACATTAGGTCGAGTTTTCTTAGGTGGAGAAGCTGCAGTAGGAGTCGATATCGTCCTCACAGGCCTCTTGCGTGATTTACTGGAACTGCTGCTGTCACTTGATTTAAGGTCTTTAGACCTTGATGGAGCTGAAAACACATTATTTTATATAAATCAAAAATTTTAAATTTAATCTTATTAAACAGTTTATGAATATGCTTACTTTTTGAGCTGGGTTTTTCATCCGACTTTTTAGGTCTCTTGACTTCTACATCGCTTTCAGAGTCACTGTCTGAATCTGATCGTGCTGATGATTCTGAAAAACAACAACGTAAACATAAGTGCACACGCACTTAGCATCATTGTATACTCAACCTTTGGAAATCTAAGTAAATACCTTCAGTTCTTTTATTTCTGACACGTCTACTCATACTGGTATTCTGAAACAAGAAAAAAAATATAAAAGCTATGACCCATATAAAAAAAAAAAAACTGTTGATAATATTTCTAGAGCCAATGCCACCCGGTCCATTATTATGAATCTATTGACATATCGTACATTAAAATCGGGGCAGTAAATATACATGGACTGTCAAAACTGTTACCATTCCTTTGGGCTTCGTCGAAGTAGGATAAAAAAAATTAAATAATATTTTACAATATAAGATGTTAGTACTTTTTTTATATGAAAAATAGGTAACTCACACCGATAAAATAATTTGACTCGTGTAAATAAAAGTAAAGTGAGTTTAAGGTAATTTGGTAGTTCGTGATAGTCTAATAACTGCTGTTTGCATAACAATAACTATGCTAAAAATACTTTTTTTTATGTATAAGCTGCCAATGACTGCCCTGCCTAATGGAAAGCATGAGCAGAATCCAAGAGCGGTGGTCACTGTCCTCGATTCGAATGAGGACAATGCATCAATCCCGTCAAAATCGATCCAGCCATTCCGGAGATTTGCCGGAACAAACAGACAGACAAAACATTTTGCGCGCGTACCTAAAATACGATAGTAAAAATTAGGGTTACCAAGAGAAGCCGAGCGTTATTAAAAAACGACACAATTAAGTTGCTAGTAAGTTATAAAAAAATGTTTAAAAACATAAAAATAACTTGGTTATTTTGCCTGGCGTTCACTGAAATGATTGCGTTTTTTAGTCACTTACCTTATGTTGCAAAAGGTGCTGTACTTGAATTGAGATGCTCTATGCTCAAAAATGTGTTGAAGAATGAACTACTAATTGAATGAACTAGGGAACTTTTGGTTGAATTCCCTATTTATTAATGGTAATTAAAACAAAATATTATTTTTATAAACTAAGGAAAATCTAAAATAAGGTATAGGAGATTATAAGCTGCAGTATAGATCTCGACACGATTGCGTTGGTTACTTCATCGTATCGAATGAGTTGAGATGCAGTATGTTCGAAAACTTGTGATGACTGAATTAAGCTAAGTATTATAAAAACGACAAGCTGAAGGTATGGATCACATTATTATATCTACAGCAAGTGATAGTCTGATGACAACATAATTAATGGATGACAATAATTCAGGAAGTCTCAGTATAACTGAAACTAGCTTTTACGCGCGTGTATATCGGTTATTGCTATAAAGAGTACGGTTATATCCTTTCTAAACAATCAAAGTATCTCCATGCCAAATTGCATTGTAATCGGTGCAGCGGTTAAATTATGAAAGTGTAAAAGATTATTACTACACAATTATGTAATTAATATATAATAACTAAAAAAATATTATTTGATTTCTTTCTCCTTAGAATTTGTTTGATCTTTTACATAAACTTAGAAGGAATTGTTCAATTTTATATGCTAACAGGAATGCACCCATCAACTAGTGGTTTTTGAGGTATCCAAATAGCGCAGGACTTCTTTCGTGAGATGAACTCTAATTACTAATATTTTTTACAGCGGTCTTAACCCAATACCTTTACAATCGGTCTAGTTCTCATATACGAGTACATGCGAGCGTACCTTTTTATTACGCTGCTCATGTTGTGTGACGTTGAGTGCAATCCTCTGCGGCTTGATCCACTCATCGTAGCGCGTGTTCCAGCCCGTGTAGTGCACTCGTAGCATGCCTTCTGATGACACCTCGATAACCTTAGCTTCGTAAGTTACCTAATAACGTAACACATTTCACACTTTACTATTGTCAAATAAAACTTTTTAATATTTCTTAAATAGTTCTCAAGTGGAGACCGCGTCTCGGCAAACGTAATGTAGGACGTCCACAGGCCAGGTGGAGCGATGATTTGCGCAAGACGGCTGGCAGGAGCTGGATGCGAGAAGCCATAGATCGAACTAAGTGGCGTGAAATTGGAGAGGCCTATGTCCAGCAGTGGACTGCGATAGGCTGTTGATGATGATGATGATGATGATGATGAATATTTCTATTTCATTGACGGCCTCGGTGGCGCAGTGGTAGCTTACGCAAATGCCATGAGGTCTCGGGTTCGAATCCTGGGTCGGACCAAATATTTGTATGATCTGCAAATATTTGTTTCGGAGTTTGGGTGTTTTCTATGTATAATATGTCTGTATTTACAAAAAAGTATATATATGTAACAATATCAGTTGTCTAGTATCCATAGTACAAGCTCTGCTTAGTTTGGGACTAGATGGCGTTGTGTGTTTAAATGCCCGAAAATATTTATTATTATTTTTACAGTAATCTTTTTTGGGAGTAGTTATAACTAATGTCGATTTTATCTGAAGGCCATAATATGGTTGTCTGGAAGAGATCGCCGTGAGCGATAAGACCGCCAATTGTTGTATTGATCTTTTTGTCACTCATTTTATTTAATGTTTTGTAATATGTACGCAACGAAGATAAATAAATAATAAAAAAATAAAAACTTAACCTTATAGACATACTTTTTTGTGCATGATAAGTTCTTAAGTTTATACCTATATAAAATATAATAAATATATTTACAAATTAGGAGTTCCCAACAGTTTCACCTTTATTTCGGTCCGCTCTTCGTCGCTTTGTTAAAATGTGCGATAAGATCTCCAATTGTTACGTCTACAATTTTGTAACTCATCTTTTTAATGTTTTTTTTTTTATTTTATGTACACAGTAAACATATATAATTTAAATAAAGAAATACATTATAAGCTGCTCGAAAAGAAATTAACAAGTCAAGGATCATAGAACTCAGACTAGCCGTTATTGAGTCTAACACAGCCCTCTTATCTAAATATGCGATTTTACCTTCGACTCCGACTGAGTAGGTCCATAATACACCTTTAATTTGTCACCAACTTGAGCCTTTACGTTAGATACACCTGATCTCGTGGATTCACTCATTGAAAGTCTGAAAAGGACAAAAGAAAGAAAATCTAGAAACATTTAAACAACAAGCAGCAAAAGTAGACATTATACATAACAAATAACCTATTTTCTTTGTTCAAAGCAAATAGGGGAGTTCACTAGTGATGTAAGGATCGTCAAAAGTCGATGTATGTCAGCGGATTCAAAAACTTATCATAAAGTCAAGATCTAAGAATATGGAGCTTAAGTTTTTTCACTACTAATGCAAGCAAACCTTGAAACAAAATTGGCGTTAAGCACAAAGTACTTGTTATGAAAACTTGTAAATAATAATATTCATTTAGTTAAATAGTAGCAATAATTATTACCGTGGGAGAGCCACGCTTCGGCATGAATGGGCCGGCTCGACCGGAGTGATACCACGGCCTCACAGAAAACCGGTGTGAAACAGCGCTTACGCTGTGTTTCATCGAGTGAGTGAGGATACCGGAGGCCCATATCCCGATCCAACGCCCCCTATCCCCCTTCCCCCCAGGCCGCCATAGTGTGGGTCACCTAGCTGCATTGTTCTTTTTCGCATTGAGGACGGTGACCACCACTCTTGGATTCTGCTCATGCTTTCCATCAGGCAGGGCAGAGTCATTTTGGCAGCTTAAATATAAAAGAAAAAAAAAAAATGTTTAAAAAAATACCCACTCAGTACTCTTCCTTTTACGAGGTCGCTTACTGCTACTAGAAGCGATAGTATTACCGCTGCTTGCAGAATTAGCACTCTGACTTCTACGACTTTGCATCTTTTTTATTGGTCCACACCTGTCGATCATCCATATTATGTTACAGTCAGTTCATAAGGCTCTTTTATACTACTGAAACTTGTATGTATTATTTTACAGTCATACAAAAATCATTTAATAAAACATGAGAAAAAAAAAGTGACAAAAAATATACCATAGTAATGATATGATTTGTTTTCATTATTCGTGATTTGAGTATAAGGAAAGAACAACAGAAAAGAAAGGACAAGAAAAAGGAAAGGACCACAACACTGTCAAGTAAAGGACAGTTGAAACAAACCCTATAATTACTAATCCACCTGGTCAGTCAAAACTCTTTTCTAAAGAGCGGGCTACGTTTAGTAGTGAACTGCACAGATGATGTATTTGTACATAACTTTGTCAGATTAAATTTAACGCTGTGACTATTTAGGCACAAATAATGTTAAGAGATAGATCACCTGGAAGCTCGTCCCGAACTATCGCTATCAGTTGAAACGTGCGGACGACGAGATGCTCTTGAGGTACTAGTACTAGCACCTTCACCTGCTGAAGACACTACAAATAAATACACGCTATATCCCACAATACTCGCAGATAAACTGGAAATAGCAACTGAGCTAGCATGAGGTTTCATATAATCTAGATCGATAATTCTTGTAACAATAGTTGCGATATGCTAGATCTGTCAGGTATTCTCGCAGCAAAGCATTAAACATTTCAAGTTACTGTCCTATATAATAACCCATCTCTAACTATTATAACTGGAGATAGATTATTGAGAGCAGTCATAAATATTATTGCAACTAGTTAATTTGATATAAAGCTATTTTTAGTAAAACTTTACTACAGAAAAAAAAACAAATCATAACTAAATTTTAAAGTATTTTTAAAATATTTTATTATTGAAGTTTTAGTTACCTTTCGAAGACAATGATCGTCTCTTAGGAGTTCGCTTATCGTGATCTGTCTTGACTGGAGTAATTGTTCGTCCCTTGGACTGTGAGCGCGATTTAACAACTGCCTTTTCTTCACTGGTGCGGCTCGAAGTAGAGCTCTTTTCCCTTTCTTTGTCCTTTTCTTTCTTCTCTTCCTTCTCCTTTTCTTTGTCTTTTTCCTTCTCTTTTATCTTTTCTTTCTCATCTTCTTTATCTTTTTCTTTCTCCTTTTCAATTTCTTTTTCCACTCTGTTTGAATAATAAAAAAATATGTTAGACTATAACTTATATCTTACTTTAATTTTCTTATTATTAGTGGGTAAACTAATAGCTGTGTATACTTTTTGTTCCTTTTAATCGACGAATCCAGTTTGTCTAGGCAACATTAGTTAAGCTGCATGACATTTTCTAGTCTCAAACTCTCCATGTCTCAAGACAAAGCCTTTGCTTAGTGTCTTGTCAGTTGTTGCATACATTAAGTTTTATTACAACGCTCAAAATCACTCAAAGAGCAATGGCGAGTGCAATGCATAAGGGAGGATTGAGGAGATCCAAAGGCGAACCAAGATTATAGCATTGCCCCGTGTATTCGAGCAATAGTCAGTAAATTTGGAGTGTAATATATATTAAAGTGAAACTTTTATTACATTGTCTCAAATTTTTTGGTCTGTGTATAGCATGTCGCGCGTAGCGTGACGGTCGGCCGGTGTCCAGTGGCCAGTCGGACGGTGTGCCAGTGCTCCACGCTAATATGTTTGATTTTGTCAATGTTTAATGTAAATGTTGTTATTTATTTGCTTTATTAGTTTTATTTATTTGCATGTGAAAAAAAGTTACACTTTTACCGTGGTTTCATAAAACCACACAATCCTTAATTTTATGATATGTCAATCTACAAAAGTCTGTAGTTAAGTTGTTAATGAATATCAAGGATCCAAAAAATTCTATAGGATTAAGTAATTTAGGATGAGAGAAACGGTTTTATATAAACCATTATTACATACCATAATTAATCAGACTCATGAGACGTCTAAAGGACAAGCTACGCAGGACAATACACTGCAAGAAATACTCAACAAACCAACTAATTTGCCTGGCCAGTGTGGGTTAGGACCAAATCTTCATGCTAAGAAGAAAATTCATCTCACGCAATGGACTATTATAATAACATAGTTAATACTAGTATAGCAGTCAATGGCAACCTTCTATTACTTATATTTTATCGTTTCTTCAGGTTGTATCTAATTATACCTGAGATTAAGATCTTTTAAAATCCTAAGTGCATAGAAATTAACTGTCATTATTATTAAAATGTGTTGATGATGATGATAAAATTAGTATGATTTATGGAATTACTTTTTTTGTTATGATTATAATCAAAGCATCTTACTTAGGAGCGACAGTAGCTACAAGAGGCTGATTGTCAGCACTATCCTCGCCATCACTAACACGTGGCTTCTCCTTCGATTTTTCAGGCTTCTCTGGTTTTTCATCCTTTTCACTTTTCTCGCTTTTGTCAGTCTCACTCTTATCAGAGGAGTCTTTGTCCTTGCCGCGTTGCTGGAAATAAGAATGTCATAAATCTCAACTACTGTATTTAAACACTGCCCTTTTGACACTTAATTTTTAATTTTATTGAAGGGCTTTATCGGTGTGTCGCACGTACTATTAAGTGCTGATTTGTAGATATCTACTCACAACACAACAAAAAAAATATTTCTTCGTTGGCAATTTTTCATAGATATAAAACAATATTCCTGTTAAAAATTAATATGTCAGAAACTATCAAAGATGGTCACTATATTTTTATTGAAATCACTTATCATAATATCTTCACATACTATAAAATGAAGTTGCTTTCATTAACTGTTCACTTAGATCTTCAAAGCTACCCGAAGGATTTGAACGCAGTTTTCAGAAAAAGATATGGTGATTCAAGAGCAAGCTTTATAATATACTAGCTTTGACCCGCGGCTTCGCTCGCAATTAATAAAACTTATCCTATGTTACTTCTAATACTTTCAAGAATATGTGTATAAAGTTTCATGATGATTGGTTAAGTCGTTCGAGCTTTCACTCAAGAAACAATGTGAATGTAAGTTACATAATAATAATTATTAGGAAATATCATATTGTATATATTTATGTACATGTGTAAAACTATAGATATATATATGCCTCATTATAGTAGAGGATATCCTAGAATTTCAAAGACTTCCGTGCGAAGCCGGACCAGATCTCTTGTTTTAAAATAAATTTTAGTTGCTTGCATCGGTCGTACTCTATATTGGGATGTCGCAACCCTACGTGACTAATTATAATTAGTATGTAGACAGACGTCACAAGGAGTGTCATGGAAGACACTTCCTTTTAATGGTTATATAGGTTCCGACTGCTGTGTGATTCTGTTCTGTGCTCGTCGTCTGATAATAAATCAACTACGTCCTGATATATCTTTTATTGAAGCAACCAAACAACAGTCTATCTATATTCTGTATATTCATATTGGCAATTATGAGATCTAACGAGGGGCAAGTTAAGTGTGGTATGAATTACCTGCGTAGGAGTGCCAGTGGGCGTGGAGCAGGCGGAGGAGGAGGTGGGCGGGTGTCGGTCGCGGTCGCGGATGAGTGAGCGGCCCGCCGGCGGGGTGCGCGCTCCTCGCGGGTGTGCTACCAGCGTCACACCCAGCTTGCGGTAGAAGTCTTCGTAGCTGTGTAAGAACCTGACACACACACACACACACAGACAACATGATTTGGCTATATACTTTAGTTTTGTTTGCTTACAGTCCATTTTTCTATAAAGTTATACTTGTAACCGCCACCCACTTCCACTATACGCAAACAAATCAGTCAGTACCAAATTTGATGAGATACACATATGATTTTTATTTAAAACCCGTAACAAACATCTATCTTTGACTGCCTCGGTGGCGCAGTGGTAGCGTACGCGACTGCTGTCCATGAGGTCTCGGGTTCGAAACCTGGGTCGGACCAAACGTTTGTATGATCTGCAAATATTTGTTTCGGAGTTTGGGTGTTTTATGTATAATATGTATGTATTAACAAAAAAAAGTATTCATGTATTAATATCAGTTACCTAGAACCCATAATACAAGCTCTGCTTAGTTTGGGACTAGATGGCGTTGTGTGTTAGATGTCTGAAATATTTATTTATTTATTTATCTAAGAATGCACCTTAATACCAAATCATACACACATATTTAACTTTCTCTTCTACGCTAATGATATGCCAGATCATATGTAAACCCACAAATTCCTTGGGTTAAACAAAAAAATCGGTCATATCTAAGTGGTTTACTAAAAAGTTAAGTAAATCCAAGCCACGTCTTTCTACAGATGGGTGACCACTTTTGACACATTTACACCTCACGCTTAGAAGAGCATGTAAAACCATTAGTCCCATTTCCCATATGCATGTTTGTGGCAGTGTTTACAGTGGTTACACACAGTAGTGGCTGTCCCTCTACAGAACTTCAATTTCATCTAGAACTTTGGTTATAGAGGTTGGATGCTAGTCACTCCACTAAGACTTCACTTAAACCAGATCTGAATCTAATTTGGGAAAAAAGTTTGTTAATCACTAAGGTACAAACTAAACTTTGCATGAACTCTTCAATGCACCACTTTGCAACCAGGAAAAATTGTGAAATATATTATATACAGAAATGGCACTCACTTTTTGTAAGCCTGTTTGCAAAGATTAGTGATACTTGTAGTGACTGGGTGGAAGCCCATCTTGTCCGCAATAGTTTTCCATTGATTTTGATTAGTCACTCTATTGTAGCCACCCAACTTTTCTACAACCTAAAGAAAAAAAAGGTTTATTTTTCATATATCTGTATAATTGTTAATGCTTATTTTTCTTTCTTAATACTTTGTGAACCAATGCAAATAAAAAAACTTCCATCTTTGCCAAACTTTATGTCATTTGATTCTATTAAACACTTCTGCCTGGCCCCTCTACATCTGCCTCCTCCAATAAGGGCTGGCAGTTAGTCGGAGAGGCTAAAAAATCGAAAGGCAGCCGCTGGCCAGCAGTCGCCACCGGTGGCAAAAACCACCGAAAGGAAGCCGCGGATACTGCAGCCGCCTAAGACCGCGGTTGTGGTGGTCACTGTGTCACCGCAGGCAACAAGCGGTGGACTGTTTTACGCGTCCGTCTTTAAGACGGCCTGGGACAGTCTCGCCAGAGATTTTGGAACGGCGTCGCCCAAACGGGAGTCGAATTCTTCTCTGGGGATGATGGCGCAAAGATGGCGGTCACTTTCGCCGAGAAACTTAGGAAGGTGTTCGCAGCCCAGGATGGTTTGAAGATCTCCAGGCCTACGAATTGCGGGGAACTGCGCATCTCGGGCCTGGACGACTCCATTACGGCCAAGGGTGTTTGCGTTGCAGTTCAAGGGAAGACAACGTGCAACGCGGACAGCATCAGGGTCAGCGCCATCCACACCTGTCCAGGAGGGCTCGGCTTCTTGGCAGACGTCGGGAGCTAGTCAATCGGCCCAGGCTGCCTCTGACTCTGTCCGTCCGTCGAAGTCGACGCCTATGGAGGGGGTTGTAGAAACGATCCGGTAATGGACCAAATCTGCAACCTCCTTGTCCAGACGAACCTCAACCACTGCGCCGCGGCAGGATTTCTTCTTGCAAACCATGGCGCAGTGGTACGGTGTTGCCGTGGCCGCGGAGCCCTATTACGTCCCTCCACGTCCAAACTAGATGGGTGACCGGAACAGCTCCGTGGCAGTCATCGGCTCCGCGGCGGCTCATTCCAAGCCCTTGTCGCTAAGAGATAAGGGCAATGGATATGTTGGCGTTGAGTAGGGGGGGGGGATTACCGTTTACGGTGTGTATTTCTCCCCCAACCGGAGTTTGAGCGACTTCGAGGTCTTCCTCAACAACCTGGAGACCGCGATGCGGCGGTTATCGTCTGGGCACGTCCTCGTGCTGGGGGACTTCAACGCAAAATCTATTGCGTGGGGTTCTCTAGCGACCGACGTCAAGGGCGAGGCCGTAGAGGAGTGGGCGGCCTCGGTGGGCTTCTATCTTTTGAACAGAGGTTCCACCAACACGTGCGTGCGATCAGGGGGGGGGGTCGATAGTGGACCTTTCCTTCGCTACCCCTGCTGTCGCCGCACTGAACGGAACTGGTGTGTACTGGATGAGGTTGAGACGCTCTCGGATCACCTGTATATCCGATTCGAGCTCTCCCGGTTCCAGGACCCCAGAAGGGGTCACGTGGCTCGGCGCTCTTCCCGCTTTCCGCGGTGGACTGTAGCCAAGCTCGAGCTCGCTACCGGTTGTCGTACGCTCCATGGCCGGTGGCGAGAGCAGTTTTACCGCTGTCGCGACCTTCTGCGAGGAAGTCATCTCGCAGAAGAAGTCGGCGCAAAAAGCCCGGGGGGACGATCTCCACTCGGGCCCGATCCGTCGCCGGTGAACCGGGCGGCGGAGGCGCGTCTACCAGCGCCTTATGCCGCCCTGAGTGTGGTCGCGGATGGGCGAGACGGGTTTTCCCTTCCATCCGCTTCACAGGCCAGCTGCGAGGGGGCAACGTTACGTGTGTGCCGTACGTCGCCCCTAGCCAGTGCCGTAACTAAGGCGGTGCGAGCAGTACCCAGGCACAGGGCGCAGACCCTGGAGGGGCGCAGAAATGACCAGACTAGTATCTAGTTTTATCTCATGCATGGTACATGCTAGTAGGTACATTTTGTTTTATTGCGAACATGGTGTAGACGCGCCCTATCTATAGTTATATCTATATCGCATTTTTCAACCAATCTTGAAACAATAACACATGTAAAGGTGGATTATCGGTTTCATACATTTAGTATGGTAATGTTCACACCAGTGCGAAACGTGTTGTGATGGTTTATGTATGGAACCGATACAATTCTGACGCGTCAGTCGTCACGTCACGATACATCAGACAAATGTATATCCACCGTAAGTCTTGCTGGCAATATGACATACACAAGCCAAAGTACCTACTTATACCTACTTACTTGAAATAAATATTTTGATTTTGAAAGCCTGGTTAGAGCATTTTTCAGGGGCGCAGTTTTGAAAGCTCGCACCGGGTGCATAAAAGGCTAGTTACGGCACTGCCCCTAGCTGGAAGGGGTCCGGATGGCGTAAGAAAGCGGTTCCCGGATTCCTCCCATCTCAGGCGAAGCGTCGCACCGTGTGGTTTTAGTCGGTTCGATTCCGACACACCGCCCCGCCTCAAACCCAGGTGGGGTGAAGGACCGAGGGGGTTTCCACAGGTAAAAAAAAAGCAGTCAGTCCCGATTGTTATCATAGGATAACAGTCGTGAAGCCTAGTTGGAGGCCTTAGGGCGGCTTAAAAATATCCAACGGTAAGATTACATAGCCACAACATTGTCTTGCCAGTCCTCAACCCGCACTTGGCCAGAGTGGGGATGTATGGCCTTGATTTATTGATTCGATTGATTGCTCTTACATTACTATTAATACTGTTTTATGGTAAAAGACAATGTAAGCTGACTGCTGCTTGATTGTTTAATTAGTATTTTTTGCTTATACTTAACTACTCACCTTAAATAGCCTATACAAGTCAATGTCTTTGTTTGCGATGGTGGGGTTTCTGTTAAGGGGTGTTCCCCTCTCATCCATAAACTTGTAGAGCTGAGCTACGAAGTGGTCTTTTTCCTCTCGCGGCTCATCATCTGAACTCTGGAAAGATAAATTATGTTGTTCAACTATTACTTTCTTTAAATTACACTCAGAAAGCCGGCCAGTCTCAGAGATTACATTGTCTTTGGTCCAAGTTGCCTTACAAATGTTGTGGAAATCGTTAGTTGTAACTCCAAAAAGTTTGATAACAGTATTTCTACAGAACTTTGATATTGCATACTACTTGAGCTACGAAGGACTGGTGGCAGTCGCTACTGATATAAAAATCTACTAAAGTGCAACCGCACTATAGTACAATAAAGCTTATTCAAATCTACTATGGGAAGAAAGCTCGGACTAAGATAAATGACTTATAGAAAGGTTTTCTATTTTGTGTGCAATTGACATAATATTTTTTTTAATAAGAAAATAAATGTTATTTTTATACATCATCAGAAGTATTCCTGGGTTCGTTGAATAGTGTGTCTCTGTCCCAGTGTGGCGGCAATACTCCGTTATTCAGATACTGCAAAGCGGCTTCCACACCAGCCCATTCTAGTGGCGCACTCCCTTTACGGAATTCACGGGCTTCTTTCTTAGGTACAGTGTAACTGATAAAAACAGAAAAGTAATATTAAGCACAAAGTATCATAAAGTAAATTAGTACATTAGTAGACCGCTTGTAACTACATCATTGTATGGTATCTTTCTATAATATAAAATGAAGTGGTTTCTGCTGTTCTTGTTTGCTACTATATCTTTTAAACAGTTCAACGTATTTTAATATAGTTTACAGCAATAGATAGAGTGATCAAAGAGCAAAATTTATATATGTATTACAAGATTAGTATAGTAGAGAAAAATCAAAAATTTGGGACGCTAAATCTCTTTCTAGTCGTTTTAAAAATCATAAAAAATATGACTTACTATCTGCCGTCTTTGAAGGACCTTACAAGGTAGTCTTCTTTAACTTTAATCTGAGCTGTGGGTGCTACTACGAGTGCTGGGAAGGCGGGCTGGTGCGGGCGCCGTCTCTCGGCCCCGCCACCCGCCTCCACTAGCACCACACGTCCCACGTGAGGCTCCACGTCTGCCTTTACACGCCGACCACTACCAGAACCCTCGCTCTCTTCTGATCTATATATAAAAAGCATTGCATCAAAACAACTTTGGAATAACCTTAGTTCAAGTTATAAATTTAAAAGGTTTTGTAAGTGTTAGTACTTGATTGTTAATAGTTCTAGCAACTAGCGCTCATTGCTAAGTGGTAATCAAATAACACATTGTAAATCTGGGGAAAAAAACTTGCAGGAAGTATTTGAATGTTGAGATGTTCTGTATGGGATTACTAAAAAATGGCCTGAATATAATATAAACTTACTGAGCTCTCCCTCTTCTGCCCCTACGGCCTGCTATCACAGGGGTTGAGAAGTGTTCTGGATGCGTCAGAGGCAACTGGTCGAGAGTCTCACTTTCGTTAAAATGTCGCCCGCTCTTCAAACACAACGCTGACCGTCGCAATGTCGTTATATCGCCGTCGTCAAATACTGCAAAAAGTTAATAACAATATACGTTAAGCCATGTTGAGCATTAAACTATATAAAGTATTTCAACTAAATAGAGGCAAAGTCTTGGTTGCCATTCTATTTCAGTTAAGCCTTACCTGTACGTGCAAAATAAGCTAACCGCAGTTACTTTACTTTTTTTGTTTTTCCGACCGACAACGTGGGCTTTTTCTCACTGGACGATGTGGACTTGATTTTTGTTGGTCAGACTGAGCGATTTTTTCTGGTCTGTCAGACGAAGCGATAGGACCACGCGGTCATAGCTTATTTGTGCAAATAGCATAAGCATAACTTAATTGTACATTACACAATTGATTGGTGGTTTGGTTACATCCACACTAACTATCTTCTTTTATGAATAAGGTTAAGAAGAATTTGTCATGTTTTTCAAGATCAGTGTAGGTACATAAAAAAATTTGTTAACGCTATGGGCGATTCTTTTACCGAAGACACGTGATTTAAAAGTGCTTTTCAGAAGACCCTCTAAAGTTACTTATAAAATAGCTTTTCTGTATCTAAAAAAACTATAGAAAAAATATCAATTCAACTAAATAAAGTTATGAGTGTCTGTTTGTAATATTAAAAGATCCGCATATTTTACATTTTGGTTTGTCTGATTGTTTCGTCTAATCTCTGAAATGGCTGGGCAGATTTTGACGGGACTTTTACCGGCAGATAGCTAATGATGGAAAGAGTAACTTAGTTTAAAGTACATCATTAGCTAGCCCTACTTTTTAGACTAGCCCCGCAACGTAGCCCGCGGCTACAACAAAATAGCGGGGCTCAACTAGTCTATTATAAAAACCAGAACGCCCGCTCCTGGCTCAGAACCTGGGTATGCCCATGGCTAGAGGTACTATCTTAACAAGGTATATGTTATCTCAATCTCAAGGTTCAATTAACTTAAGGTTACCTTCTTACTCATAAACATTATTCAACTTTAAGCAATGGATGTCTGTTATTTTCAACTTTATGGCTGTCTGTTTAAAGTTAAAAATAACGCAGAATCATCTCTTGAAGAGAGAATTAGTAGCTATTTAATTAACTTGCATAAAATACAGAAACTATATATAAAAGACTTGGGGCCAGTTTCATCACTTTCTGATAATGTCCTACAAGTCTTGGCTAGAGACATTTGTGTCACATTTACATTGTATGTATCAGAAACTTTCATCTATTAAACAGTGTTGTTAAAATAACTATCTATAAAAGAAACTATCGGGAACTAGTGAAACTTGTCCTTAACATATTTCTTGTGCTATGAATTGAAAACTTATTTTCGGTTAAAAGAAGACTTACCAACAGTGTACTGGCTACAATCTTGTATCTTAGTAATAACAGCCTCCACAGCATCCTTTTTAGGGTCCTGTTTCACTTCTACTGTGCTCCCTACTCTGAGGTTGCCTTTAATCACATCATCATTAACAGTGATAGTTCCACCACCAGCCTTTAAAGTTACCTGCGGGGCAAAATTAATATTAATGAATGATTCTTATGAATGTATTAACCATAGGAGATAAAAAAAAGTTCATCGTCATTAACAATAATCTTTAACGGACAAAGGCCTCTCCTTTTATCAGTACTAGTAAGAATAATTTCACTTTCTTTATTTTGCAAGAAGCTCAAATAGCTTGTTCACAGTATGCATGTGCTTTGTGTAGTGTGAGAAATTTTGCAGGAGTAATTTTAAGGCTGACTGGAGGTAGCATACCTCCAATCCATACAAATATCATAAATTCAAAAGTAATTCTCTCTCCATCTATTACACTTTCACTGCTATGCTACGAAATTGATTTGGATGAATTCCATTAGAGATAAATTGGGTCTTAAAGAAGAACTTGGCTACTTTTTGTGGTGATAATTGTCAAACAGGAGGACGAAGCTGCAGGCATAAGCAAATAATATTCATTAAGTTTAAACTTTATTAAATAAAAAGATAAGAATTTGCACAACTGCTGGAAAATGTATATGATAATTTTCCTGTCATTAAAATCATAAACAGCATTTTACTATAAAAGTCTGTTTATGATTTTTGCCATTGCTGTATATAGGCCTCTGCTTAGAAAAGAGGTTTTGGCCTACTATACTTCCATGGCCAGATTAATTACATTAAAGATATAAGTATATGTTAATGTACTTACTTTGCATTTAATATTCCTCACAACTTTCTTAATCTTGGCCTCACAGAAAGCACCTTTGTATTTAGCACTTACATCAGTACCAACAGGCAAGAATGGTGGATCGTCTCCCTGCTGAAAAATGGTAATTAGATTATAGTGTGCACCCCACACTCGGCCTGTGGGGAGATGCATGGCCTTAACCCTCTCCTGAGAGGAGACCTGAGCCCAGCAGCGGAACATTATGGATTGTTGGTTGATTGATGTAAATATTATATATGGGTTTATTTCTCTTAGATGTAACTTACCATTTTCCAAGACAGTTTAAGGTGAAATCTGCCAATCCTAAAAATAATATAAGAAAATTAGTATGGAAGAAACTTATTTTAAGTAGGAATTAATTCAATTTTCAAAGCTCTTTCTGAGTAAGCCATGAAATACTTTATGTGTGTTGCTAATGATTGAAACAATTTACCTATCACTTATGTTAAATGAGTAAGATTAAACAAATATGACAGTCAATGGTGAAACACATTGAATGAAAGCGATTATTTTTAGGATCTGATGATATATAACTATTAATGAAAAAAAAGTGTTCTATAAGTTTTTTACAGACTCCCTTTCATTGACAATGTCTCCCTGTTTGTTGCATTACATAGAAAATTTACTATCATTACATAATAAATAAACGACTTGACTTTAAAAATGAGGGGATGATCAAATTAAGGCAAAATATTGATTAAGAACTAATTCCACACAAATGCTTATTAGAATAGTACTCTTGGTCTGAAACGTAATACATTGTACAGAGTAAGCCAAAAGTAAAAGACATAGGTAATGACTCTTTTCGTTGTATTTTGATAAGATTAAACCCTAAACAGTACAAATACTAACAACAAGCAATAACAACAAGCGTTGTTCAAAAAAGAAAGTGGATTGCGCGGCAAACGGAAAAGGTATGACAATCATTTTGGTTTAACAAATATGCAGATATTTACCTTCAGAATGATAGTATTTTAACACCACATTGACATGTCACAAAGGAAAAAATGTTGAGAATCAAAAGAAATACACTTAAAATTCAACAACCATTTTCCGTTCCTTTTCGTGTCTTACCGATCCACTGACATTAGGCAATTATCGTGTTGCCAGATATAAAAATAAATACCCATAATAAACCGTGTCACTCGAATGGTCAGAACTTAACACCTTTCCGTAAGTGTTGTGAGAACAAAAATCAACTAAGTGACTATATTTATTTGCTTTAAGATCATCTGTGGCATCTGGAGTGACACAAATGAACAGTGAACACGTCAAACAAAAATAGTTTCTGTGTTTTATGAAGATACGAAATGATGTTTTGAAAATGTATTTACTGACATATTCGCGATTTTGGTGTGCCTAGAAATTTCTCAGAACATTTCATATGAAAATTTTAGTGCATCGGTGAACCACAATTATAACAAAATGAAGGCTTTACTAGCAACTGTGATCAGTCTTGCACTTACGACTGTAGTTATTGGCAATGCTTATTATCAGAAGAAACAGTTTTATCCCTCAATAGTTTATCTAACAAATTCGAATCCCAGCATGGCTGTAAGTATACTATGTTCTACTTCATTAGTCTTATTGGAACTTCCAAAATGAAGTACTGAAATTCCGCCATTTAAATATAAATTTCGCAATATTTCGTTTCCTAGGATAACATTTAGTAACAATATGTTTCAAAATTTGCCGGCTTAAAATCGTCAGCAATTCTAATAAGAATTTTATTTTCAGGTGATGTATTTGCAAGCTTTTATACTAGTTTTACTAGTGGGCAAACTATTGAGGAAGATATTCTTTGGCCAATTGCGTCCAGCCGAGTTTGAGGTAAATAAAGAGAATGACTTTTCTCAAAATTATTTAGTGCCTGGCTAGGTACTAAATTATTTTACAACTCAACTAAATATTTATAAAATTATTTTTTATTTTTTTAGCATTTGATTGAAAGGTCATGGTATGCTATAACAGAGACATGTTTGGCATTTACTGTCTTTAGGGATGACTTCAACCCGAAATTTATTGCGTTGTTTACTCTATTGCTGTTCCTTAAAGCATTCCATTGGCTCGCTGAAGACAGAGTTGACTATGTAAGTATCTAAAAATAATTTAATACATTGAAAGACAAAGCAATTAATTTTAACTTCCTACTTGATAGGTATGTGAGTTATGCCAACTACCAATTTGTTTAATGAAACCAGTCGTAATTATTAATTAATTAAGTACTATTAATGGTTTTCATGGAATGTTTCATTAAAGTATTAATTTAGACATATTTAAAAATGATAATTAGTTTTATGATTAGGGCCCATATGATACTAATAATTTTTGCAACATGGTCAAGAATAAGGCAATGAATGTAAATTAATACAAATATATTGTCAACTACTTAATTATGCATAATCAAGTACATATTATTATTTACACTGATTTCTGTAATCTTCATATCAGTTAACTAGACACAGCTAGCAATTAAATATTTAATCCTAATTTATATTATTAATGCAAAAGTTACTTTGCCTGTCTTGTCATGTTTTCACGGCCAAACTGCTGCACCAATTTCAATTACATTTGGCATGGAGGTACTTTTATTCTTGAAGAAGGACAAAAGCTACTTTCTACTTCTACTAAGAGTACTACTATTACTGTTAGTAAGAATGACCACTTTGTAAATTGGAGATGTGCCTAACTAAGTAACACAGGTGTACTCTGTTACTTTACGTCAAATAACTATTGCCTGTGGCTTTAGTTATATAATCATCATTTATAAGCCCACTGCTGGACATAGACCTCTACTTTGCGTGATAATTTTGTAAAGTTTTAATGACAAATTTAATAAATTTAAAATTATAAACTTTCTTACAACCATTTATGATATTTCCAAAATAGTGAGTTCATAAATATAAAATTATAAAACTTAGAAGGTAAGCTTTTAAAATTACAAGTTTGTGGCCACAGCAACCTTAGGCTCTGCACTGCTCAGGTATCTCATTGTAAATGTATAGATTAACATACTAGCTGAAGAGTTATACTAAGATAAACTTTTAACTTTTAATATTATTTACAGATACCCACTATTTACTTTATTGTTATAAAATACTAGTTTTTGACTAGCTTCTGACACCACAGGGGCGGAGCCGCTAGATACAAAACACAATGACACAAACTTATTCCAGTTTTTACCTTCATTTGGTTAAACATGTTTTGATGTTTTCAGATGGAAAGAAGTCCAGTCATAGGGTGGCTATTTCATGTCAGAATATTGACATTATTACTGCTACTGGCCAATTGCGACTTCTATTTCATCCACCATGCTTACCAGTTCACTGCTTCGAAGGGCCCCTCAGTGCAACTTGTCTTTGGATTTGAATACAGCATATTGATTATAATGATTGTTAATATATTAATCAAGGTAAATATGATATTATTATTTTTCCTAGAATATAATTTACAATATTAATTGTCATAGGTAATTCTTTTTCTTTTTATTGGAGGAAAATTATTTTATGTAGTTGAGGGTAGACCAAATTTTTTTTGTGTCCTAATTCTGGAATAGTTTTATTCTTGAGACTCTTTATTGGTTCTTAAGAGTTAAGTTGTATGATTCATGCTCAGTTTTCACAATCATGTCCTTTCTACAACAGTGAGAAAATAAGTGGTAGTGGAAGAATATACATAAATGAAGACGCATGAGTTGCAGAGTTGTGAGACTTTCTAGCTCAGAATTACACTATCATCACTAATATTTTAAGGTGAAATTAGGTTTGTTTGTAACACTTTCACTCAAAAAATACTTAACCGATCAACATGAAACTTTGTACTCATATATATACAAAGTAACAAAGGATACTTTTTATTATATGCAAGAGAAGCAGCGGACGAAGGCTGGTCGTTAGATATATTGGAATCATTACTTTAGTTGAAGTCAAATAGTTTTTTTTAGGAAAGATGAGATATATTTGTATTTATTGCTTTTAGTATGTTCTTCATGCGATCGACTCGCGCTGGGAAGCCCCGTGGGAGAGCAAAGCCGCAGTTCTGTTGTATACAGAACTGGCAATCAACTTCTTAAAAGTGCTTCTGTATATTGGTTTTGTAGCAGTTATGGTTAGAATCTATACACTGCCACTGTTTGCATTCCGACCCATGTATGAAACCATGAGGTGAGTTTTGAAAGCTATAAATCTATGCCATATAGTTTTGAGTACATAAATTATGGATTTAGTAATAACTATTCATATCCTCTGTAGCTGATTATTATTTATTTATCTTACAAAAACAATAGCATGTTTGTTCCACTTGCGATACTGGCTCCACCAACCATTTTGTGAAATACAATCTATTTCATGAAATAGTCGACCAAATCATAGTGTTAATTAATTCTGTAATCTGGGAACAGTTTTTATTTATTTTCTTGCTGGTACTATTTACTAAAGAATATTACAAAGAGTCTTAGCCAGTGAGTATTTTTTTTTAATTAAAACTTATCAGGACTTGTAAGTTACAAACAAATTCCTATTTTATTTACTGCAAAGGCAGCTGCGACACGATTAAAAAAATAAAATGAGAGGAAAAAATCTCTTCAATTATCCTATGTTGTTGTAAAGTTTAATAATATAACACATCGAGCTTTAAGCAAATGAGCACTAATGACCAATGCCACAATCTTTTCTTTCTTAAGCCTGAATGAACATATACTGAGGCATATTGTATTGGTCATTAGTTCTAATACACGTTTATAATCGTACTATCTCTTTGTACTACATTATTTACGAACAATTGTTGTGATTTTTTTTAGGAGTTTCAAGAAGGCTTACAACGATGTTGTGCTATCTCGTCGCGCGATTCGCAATATGAACACGTTGTACCCGGATGCGACGCCCGCTGAACTCGCAGCCGCAGACAACGAGTGTATCATCTGTCGTGAGGAAATGCACACTGGTCAGTATATTTAATTATTTTCTTTTTAAACACGAGTGATTGACATAAGCTCTTCTTAGAAAAGAGACTTTGGCTTACTAAATAAACCACACTGGCCAGAGGTGGGTTTCTTTAAAGATTTCCTTTTCTTTTTGCGGTACTGTAATCCTTACTAATATTATAAATTTGAAAGTAACTCTGTCTGTGAAGCTTTCAAAGTTAAACCGCTGAACCGATTTGGATGAAATTGAAACAATCACAATATTTAACAACAAAAGAAACTACTTCAAAAACTGGACCAAATTGAAATAGGCCGGAAGCACCAGCTTTTAATAACAAAAAACATCAATATCGGTTCACCCAGTCGAAATTTATGAGATAACAAACATAAAAAAATACAATCGAATTGATAACCTCTTTTTTGAAGTCGGTTAAAAGAAGATCCTTTGATTTTTGAGGAAGGCTACTATTTGCCGTAACAACTGACCACACACGGGTAGAACAGAAGGCATAAGCTAGACCTGCAAATTTACCATAGCCGGCTCTTACGAATCCCACCTGTTAAATAGGATTAAATAAGTTTAATTTGTTAATTTCTTTACTAATTGTAGAACATGCGTGCTAGTGATGTCCAAAAATTTTCAGTTAATAGGTACAGATTCTAAGTTTTGTATTTGCATATTTTATATAAAAAAAGTACAAAAACACAATATTGCCCGTTAGTCCAAACATTTGTTAGTTAGTCCAAACATGTTTGATAAACTACAAGGTCATTGTATCGTCGGAACATGTGTTTGGTTCAGTAAAGATTGAACTGTGGAATTTATGTTTTAAATAAACTACGTGTGTTAATTGTATTGGTTTGCTTGGACAAATTAATGTCTGATACAAATGGTTCTGAACATGAATGTTTGTTTTAACATATGGATGTGTTTTAGCAACTTACTAGTATTCGCTCAGAAGTCGAAATTTGACGATAATTCGTTTTTTAACCGCCTTCAAAAAAAGGATGTGGTTTCTCAATTCGACCGTGGGAACTCCTCAACGATTTAGAGTACAGCCGAAATCAATGTTTACCTATGTTTATCATCGTTTCATGATGATGAGCTGATGATGGACGATACGTCTCCTTATCAGTTAGCAGTTGAAGGAGAATTATTTAAATATTATGTTTGTGTGTTACCTTTAGTCGTAGTCTTTCAAATTATTAAGGGAAGGTGATAATGGAAGGTACAACTCCTCAATGGTTAGGAGTAAGAGGATTATTGTTTCAGTTTCATACGTGTATATAAACCTTAGTTGTGTATACTTTCAAGCTATTAAGATGAGCTGCTGATAAAAGATAAATCTCCTTTATAGTTAGGGATTAGAGGATGATTTCAATGACCTTAATTTATATTTTTTCAATCTTCTCATGAGTTTATAGTAAAGGGTAAAATAGTTAGAGGCTAGATGCCGATTCTTAAATATCATAGTTACGAATAAGACCTTTGTTGTAATTTTTAAAGTTTAGGTGATCCTACCGGTACCGATACGGTTAGCAGTCGTATCACCTAACTAGATGATGCTTTAAGATGTGGATCAAGTAACTAGGATTCTTTTGGAAAGAAAAGATATGCGAAGCCTAAGATTAGTATAAGGAACCTACGCTATATTTGTACTCCTAGCTTATCTTCTTACTGTGTTCATTTAATATTGACAATTAGTCTTAATTCTTGACGTTCGCGTAACGCTTTCACGCAGCAGGAGTTAACATTTGAATGTGGTCGCTTCCATCGGCTGGCTCACGTGATTTGTATAAATTACTTCAAGTTACTACTCACTCATAATAAATTGCACTAAAAATGAAAAAAATAAAACTTTTAAGAAAAAAAACCACTTCTAAAGGCATCCACGTAAACTTTTCGGATAGAAACTCTAAAAATCGTAAAATACGCTGGTTTCAATTAGACTGGCTTAAATTTGACAATTCTTGCACGTACCTAATTATATTAATTTGAATAAAGTACTATTATAATGTATGCTAGGAGCACCTTAGATCTGTTGAAGTCGGTACCAAGCCAGGACATGTTTTGAGCTTGAACTTCATAATTGTAGCATCGTAGACTGAAACGACACCTGTCTATTGTTTGGTTTTCTTCACGATTATTAGGAATTGCGACAATGTACATAAAATAAATGACACTGCAGGTAACAGCTTTTCATCATCATCATCAGCCTATAGCAGGCTACTGCTGGACATAGGCCTCTCCAATTTAACGCCACTTGTGTGTAATTAATGTGTGTAATATAAACTTATCCAGGAAAGATAATGAAACTTACATTAATATTTTCATCATCATCAATAACCCTTCGTCAGTGTAAACCTAAAGAATAAAGGGGGTGTGAATCTCAAACTGATCGCGAAATACCTTCAAATCTGATAAAAGGGCTGCCTTCAACAGCCCTCTACTACTGATACGTCTGCTTGTTTGCCTTAAAACTAAAAAAAAGGACTGTGTTTATATTTTTATTTAAATTCCGCAGGAGCGAAAAAATTGCCATGCAACCACATATTCCATGCGGCTTGCCTACGGCTGTGGTTCCAGCGGCAGCAAACATGTCCCACGTGTCGGCTGAACGTCCTGCGAGCGCCAGTGCCTGACACCACGGGCGGGGCGGGCGCGGCGCCCCAGGCCCGCGCCCCGAACGCGCCGCACGCGCCCAACGCTGCGCCGCAGCCGCCGCCCACAGCCGGGCCTGCGCCGCCACCCTTCCCGAACATGCCGCCACCCCCACGTAACTATTTCTACCTTTTTTTATGGAATAGGGGGCAAACGTATCGCCTGATAGTATACGATTACCGCCGCCCATGGATACCCGTAACACCAGAGGCGACGCAAGTGCGTTGCCGGCCTTGGGAGATAGGGAGGGGGATCAGAGGAAGGGTTGGTTTGTGGGCGTCCGGTATCCTCACTCACTCGGAGAAACACAGCGCAGGCGCTGTTTCACACTGGTTTTCTGTGAAGCCGTGGTATCACTCCGGTCGAACCGGCCCATGCATGCCGAAGCGTGGCTGTTCCTATTCTTAACTGGCCTACTGGTGAGTGCTTCTGACTACTAAACCAGCCAGAGGGATGCGATTCCAAAAATGTTTATCATTTGTACTGGGTCTGGGTATAATTTATCTTTGATATATCTCTATCTACGTTGTGGCTATGTTATCTTGCCGTTGGATGTTTTTAAGCCGCCCAAAGGCCTCCAAGTAGGCTTCACGACTGTTATCCTATGATAACAACCGGGACCGACTGCTTAACGTGACCTCCGAATCACCATGCCACCAGCGGTCACCTATCCAGGTTCTGACCGCGCCGTCGTTGCATACCCTCTGTAACCATGTAATAATGTAACAGATCCGATCAAGATAATCACTGTCGTTCTAAATCAGATGGTATGGGGTTTGTGTGAAGTTTTCCTTCTCATTGCAATGAAGTTGTCCTGCGCAATTTGGACCCTTAGTCGCTTCTTAACACCCATGAGATGAATAGGGAAATAGGAAAATGACACTAACTTTTAAACTTTCGCGTTTCATGACATAATAATTATCCAGTGCAACCTGGTCGAAACGTCAGGCAAATCAGAGGTATGTGGTCTCTAAATAAGTGATCGCGTTAATTCCCGTGAAAATAATTTTTAAGAAGATGACACTCGTGTGTAATATGTATGTCAATTCTAAACTTTTTCTTTTGCAAAAACATAATTATATATTTTATTATATTTTTATAGCGATGATGGCGTGGGGAATACCACCACCGCCTCCACCGCGCCCAGCCAATCTCGCCAACCTGACGACTGCTGAACTACAACGCATGGAGGGAAATGAACGTAGAAACATTGAAGCTCGCCTTCAGGTATCTAGTATATTGTTATTAATAATACAGAAGATTGACAGGTGAATTTTAAATAAACTAGGGCAATATAATATACAAAGTATATTGATTTGCTTTTTTGTTAAGGAGAAGATACTTTGTTTAGTAGTAAAGAAGATGATAATAAATAAATATTACTGAGATCTAACACAACGCCATCTAGTCTCATGCCAAGCAGAGCTTGTGTTATGGGTACTAGACAACTGATATAGATGCATATATACTTTTTTTTAAATACATACATATTATACATGGAAAACACCCAAACTTCGAGATAAATATTTGCAGATCATATAATTTAGTCCGACCCGGTAGAACCGAACCCGAGACCTCAAGCACAGCAGTCGCATACGCATAATATAATAATAATTACTCTACTTTTTATACATTATAATGTAAACGTAATCAAATCAACTAAGAAGCATCTTAATAGGCCAACGTAGGGTAGGTCACCATGCTGGGAGGGGTCCGGATGGCGTAAGAAAGTGGTTCCCGGATCTCTCCCGTCATAGGTCACCGTGTGGTTTTAGTCGGTTCGATTCCGACCCACCGTCCCGCCGCAAACCCCGGTGGGGTGAAGGCCCGAGGGGGTTTCCACATGTAAAAAAAAAGGTAGGTCACCATGCTACATTATCTGCATTCACCTGGGTATAGTGACCACTACTCTTGGATTCTATGCATGAGTAGTGGCAGGCAGTTCCATCAGGCAGAGTATAGTCACTTTAGCAGGCTCATAGATAACGAAAAAAACTTTCCAACCATTTCGTTTAGATGCAATCACATGTGTATTCTATTCAGCAAGTTTTTTTTTAAATAAAATTATTTATGGTTTTATTAACAGCCATTATAATTGCACGGTATTCATTACATTTCACAGATAATACTTTAAAGGGTGAAAAAACTCTAAAAGTCGTACTTTTGTGATTAATCTAAACCGTATGAGTTTGTCTTACAGTTGTTGAGAGAAATCCAAGCGATGCTGGACGCGTCTGTGCTTCTGATGCAGCAGTACTCGACGGTGGTGACTAACTTACCCCAGAACAGCACAAGCGTCTCTACTCAAACAGAAACGTAAGTTATTTATATCTCAATTTCGATAATTTTATTATTATTTATATTATTTATTCAGTAGTTGGACTCTGGCACCCAAGTTAAAATTTAACTTGTGTTATGGGTACCAGGGCTCTCTCTCAAGGTAACAATATTGCTACTCTTAATAGTTTAACCAGTTCCTGATAAAATGTCAGAAAGTTACCACAATATCACAGTATTTGACAGATAAAAATTGTTGATATATTTGACATATTTACCCAAGACTTGTGAAACCGGAATTGTTTAGTTATCTGGTAGATAAGTTACAAATAACCTATCAGGGAATTTATCAGCAAGTAGTGAAACTGATTCTTAGACTATTTTACTGCGAAAATACCTTTTTTTGACAGCTGGATAGTTTTGATATTGAAATTGATTTGATTGATATTGAATTGTCGCCCAACTTTGAAACTCTCTATCTACATTTTACACATTACATAGTATAAAATGAAGTCGCTTCCGCTATCTGAACACTTAGATTTTTTAAAAAATACTTAACGGATTTTAATGCAGTTTTAAACAACAGATAGAGTAAGTCATGAAAAAGGTTTATCTATATATATGTATTCATATTATAGTAAAGGAAATCTTTGAATTTTAAAGACATCCATGCGCAGCCGGGCCGCGTCGATCGTTCCATATAAGTGTATTTTCTGTACGTAGTATTTCTATTTGCAGTCAAGTAGAAGAGATTCGACCAGAACCCGAGGAACCTGTAGCGAAGTCTGAGCCAGATGTGGTGCCAACCACATCGAGCTATAAGTCACCTTCGCCGACACCATCGACCAGCAAAAGTATGCCGTCCGTTTCAGACGGATCCAGCTCCCAAATGCCACAGATGGATACACCTACTTCTATAGATTCTAATAGGTAAATTATATATATATATATAAATGAATAAGGAGTTCTTAATATAAGTAAATGTTACAAGTTGGCTCTTAGTCCTCGCGCCTCGGAGAGCACGTGAGAAGCCGTCTGTTCTGCGACTGATCTCTCCCCGGTCGTGTCGGATAACCTTCGCATTATGAGTGTGAGAGAACAGAGAGTTTACTTGTGTTTGCGCATACACTTGTGCACTATACTCTCTCCTGCGTAGTTGATTGATCGCCGTACAGACTGGCCGCCGTGGTAGAAATCAGCTAGGAGAACATCATCATCAATAGTTCTTTGATAATCGGTGCCGAGTTGATTTTTATCTGAATGCTTGACATCAATCTTTAACTTGAACTTTTATCTTATGATAAAATAATCAATTTCGTTATAGTTTTAGTGGCACTATTTAGGTTTGAATTGCTTTCTTGAGACCAATATAAAAAAACAAAAACAACAACCCATAATGTCCCACTGCTGGGCTCGGGTCTCCTCTCAGGAGAGGGTTAAGGCCATACGTCCCCACGCTGGCCAAGTGCGGGTTGGGGACTGGCAAGAATACGTTGTGGCTACGTAAATCTTGCCGTTGGATGTTTTTAAGCCGCCCGAAGGCCTCCAACTAAGCTTCACGACTGTTATCGTATGATAAGAACCGGGACCGACTGCTTAACGTGACCTCCGAATCACGGAGACGCTCATGGAAACATGCCACCAGCGGTCACCCATCCAGGTACTGACCGCGCCATCGTTGCTTACCCTCGATGATTGTTTCTAATCACCGAGTGCAACTGGGCTATGAGTGTGAGACCAATATACATATTAAAAATTAATGTTTTTAAATTTACATACCCTAAAATATGTATGTTCTTTAGTAACTGTGTGTATATTTATTATAATATTTTGTTTCAGAGACAAGACTGATGCCGATGCCGATGAACTAAGAAGACGTCGGCTTCAAAAATTCGCGATGGACAAATGAGCTTGTTGTATACTTTTTGTTTCAATTTCTTAATGTACTATTATTTAATGTACAAAGTGTTTCGGTATGTGTAAGCATTATCTATTCTTATCTGAAATAAATGTATTTATGTTCTTGTAAATATAATGGGATATACACATGAATACATACAACCTACTTTGCTTTCTAAAACATTCCGTAAATTAAATCTTAAGCTTTTTTGTCTTAACAATATAGTTTGATCTCTGTGATAGTTGATACTAGTGTCATTTTACAACTTACGAAGTACATTTTCGTTGTGAATTAGTATATTTATAGGGAGATCGTTTTTTGTATTTTCGAAAGACGGTCCCCATTTCATGTCATCCACATTTTTTATAATTTTTATCATTAATTTCACCAAGACAAAGACCTGAGGGATCAAAGACTTAGAATTGAAGATGTTAAATACTTGACATTGGCTTATCAAAAGAAGAAGTATAATTTATAATGTATTTCACTTCGTTTGTGACAAAAATGGCGCGTAAAAAATGAAAATAAAGGTGATATAAAATAAATGTTTAACTGCAACTTTTCTCTGTTAGTTTCGTGGCATTCGGTCACAGAGATCAAGCTCTACTAAAGAACAGAAATGCTAAATCGTATAAACAATTTCTTAGCTAGAAAACCCGATGATAGATGTTAACTGAAGGTAGTAGTGTTTGATGTCATAACTTATTTCGTCAATAAAACAAGCTTGTATACTGTAACAGATGAAAAATAAGAGTAATATTTAGGTAAAAAAAATACAAAATATTTTTTTATTACGTCCATCCATCAATCCCTTAGTTATGCCACATATGTTGTTCCAAGTTTATCTAGAAACATCAAACTCGATCCAGCCGTTTGGGAGGAGTTCAGGCACATGCAAAGAAGAAACATGTCTACAGAGTGAATGTTGATTGATTTTATCATTAAATATCAAATTGAGATTAACATTCACTGGCATATAATGCTATTTCAAAAATAAGCCAACAGATTTTGTGCATGTTACTACATACTTATTTTTAAATATTTAAAATATTCATTACATGAAGTAACTTTGCGAATATTATATTTTGAAGATTATATTGCTATTAATTTCTTCACGATATTTGTTGATGATGATGATTATATAAAAAAACGACTACAGTAAAAACTTTTAAGTACATTTGTTAGAGCCTTTTATATGAATTTCAAATAGTAGAATAATTTATGATATCAGCCAAATCCTCGATTATTTCCTAATCGATGTGCCGACATTGTTATTATTAGTTTTAAGGATTTAGTACTACTTCACTTATTTCAAAGTAAGTTTAGTTAAGTCCAAACTATCATATTATGTTTTGACACCTACCGGTGGTCCCTGGTTCATTGGGTGTCAATTTTTAAGGGTTATTGCAATTAAATCTGCTGATAGCTTAGTGAGGTTTTGTATTCTTCATATATATATATATATAAATNGTTGTTTGTTCGAAAAATTGCATTATTTGCAGAATCCTCCGTAGAGACGTTACTGAACTGAGGGCCCTATATTATGCTGTCGTAAATCTGTAATGTCGTATTCTACAGTTTAAGAAATTCTTAACTAAGTTTTTAAATAAATAGCATTGACCTAGAGGCAGTACTTTTTGAAATATGTGATTTTTTGAAAGCATCTGAACTGAGGGTCCAAATTATTTGATCGTAACAGCTTTATTTCACGTTTAAGAAATTTATGGCCCATCGCTATAGGTTTTTACTATTTTCAACTAATTTCCATTTGAATTTTATATTGCTTCGCAAAAATTTTAAAAATAGGCCCTGGGTCCATATGTACACTTTAATTTTCTAGCCTTATGTGTAATTTATGTAATCTTAAGATTTTAATTGTTTGAGAAAGATATGTGCGGTCATTATATATTTAACTTTGAAAGATGTGGTCTCATAGGATTAATAAATGGGTATGTGCTCTTTATAAGAAAGTTCTATATTCTTTTCTCTAACTTAGTTTACCATAACAAGTATTTAGAAGCTGAAAGGCAAGTTAAGTAAACTAATGAAGTTGATCATATATCTTATCTCAGCATTAGTTCTTTTTATAACAGCTTGTCTTATTGCATATTAAATATGTTACTCTATTGCTTTGTGTGTCATAAGTGCCGGTTAAGGGAGCAACCTGCAATGGATAACGGCATTGTAAGGTTACCTTTTCCTTACAATGCCGTTATCCATCTAACTTGAAACAACCCCCTTTTTTACGTGCAGAAACCCCCTCGGGTCTTCACCCACCGGGGTTTGCGGCGGGGCGGTGTGTTGAAATCGAACCGACTAAAACCACACGGTGTGCCACTCTGCGCCTGAGACGGGAGGGACCCGAGAACCCCTTTCTTACGCCATCCGGAAACCTCTCAGCGCCTACCCGCACTAAAACAGACACCGTCGGACTAACTTGAAACAAACCCTATACCATCCCATGTCACCAGTGTCAAACTGTCTTTCTAAGAGAGCCCTATGTCCAGTAAGTCAGTTAAAATTTTAATCTTACAACACCTCTACATTGCAGAACTTAAAAGCAATAAAAATATAGGTAAGAAAAAGATGAAACAAAATACAACAAAAGAAAACATTATTGCTCAATGATCATAATTTAATTAACTAAATCAATAGAAACTTGATGACTAACAGTTGTATAAAGCATTAATATATCCATATACTTTGTTGTTATAAACGTCTAACGTAGGCATACCACCAAAGTAACAACTAGATTCATATAATTGTAGGTTGTTTTTGCTGTACCACACATTCTTGGTGCCTTCTGTACCATCTACATTGAGTGTGTTTAGCTCCAAGACTCCAAAGTGATACTTCATACCATCTGTTTGTATGCAGTTAATATATATAGGTTCTGGTAAGTCTTTTACATCCTCCTGTAATAGATAAACATTTTTAATAACAGCTTGGCTCTGCTTTTAATACTAACAAAACTTACAATAGTGATTTATTATTTACTTTCTGCATTCATTACAAGATATGTGTTACTTATTTTATACACCATAATCGTGACTAAAACTTTGTTGCTACCAAGTTTCTTTTTCTCTGTAACCTTGTAGGTTTATTGGAATAACCAAATTTTGGAAAATCTAAAGAATGACTTTTGAGCAGTTGCCTTCTTTGAGAAGTTGCCTTCTGCATGCAACTGCTCAAAAGGCTAAGGAAGGCTATTAAGAGCTTCAAGGCATTTGCAAAAAAGAAATCAAGGTAATTAAAGAACATTTTGTTCTAATCCACCTGTTATAGTTAGCCCTCCAAAAATATAGAAATATTAGGTTTTGGAAGTTTACCCACAGAACTTCATACAACGTGCCCAATCTTGTAAAATAAATAAAACTTAAAAAATCATTTGACACACAACAACAACAATAACTAAATACTTATTATAAAGTTCTGTTGTAAAAAAATACAAATTAAACATAGAAAACGTTTAAACTCCGAAACAATTGCAGATCATATAAACATTTGGTGTGAGCCAGAAATCAAACACGAGACCTCAAGCACAGCAGTCGCATACTCTACCACTTTGCTACTAAGGAATTCAATCAAAATGAGTACAGAACTAAATTTATAAACTTACCCCATGTAGCTGCTTCGCATAAGCACTGGCCACTGTAAATGCATGTGTCAATGATCTGCCAAGGATTTGTTCTTGCGTCACGGGAGTTTCATAGATGTTGCTAACTTCAGTATGATTATAGTGCAGCCAAGTTGTGTGTGGATGTCTCACACTCACAGTAGGATGGAAGGCTGAAAATTATGTATATATGAATATCAGTTTCCAGAACTTAATAGATTATTATACAATGAAGGGAGCCCTAAGTTTCAGTAGAGCACTAAGAAATACATACAAATATTTGGCATTATCTGACAAAATGAATTATTTTTAATAGGATTTTGAGATACATAAGCATGTAGCAACATTAGTATGTAGAAGTTAATTCGGAATTATAAAGAACTAGCTTTTGCCCAAATGTATGTTGGTTATAGCAGTAACATTTACTTTTATTTTAATACAATACTGTTAATATGTTACTGTTAATTTCATCAAATCGGTTCAATGGTTATTGAGTAAAAGAGTAATCAAAACATCTATACAAATAATAAGAGTATGGATGTTTTGATTACTATAATAGGGAGTTATGTAATGTTGTCTTTAATAAGCAGTATCTAACTGAGAACCACTACATTTTCAAGTCTATTTCATATAAGGTTCAAGGTACTACAACAAGAAAGGTACTTACGGTATTTGCTTGAGTCACTGTAGAAGTGTTCCTCTGGTAATGTGATAGTGTGTTTGATAGGATGAAGGTTTGGAATATCAGTAAATGCTACTTCCCTTTCGATATCATGTTTTACAGGTTTGTTGCTTGTCACTAGTATGTTAGAAATCTCTTGAAACTGAATGAGGTCATCTTCTTTGTCAAATACTGAGTGGCATTCAGCATCATTCACCACATATCTAGATTGTGTTACTTCAGTGTCGCTGCTTTTCTCAACCAGCTGCAGTAACTTATTAGTGAGAATTTCACTGTGCAATGTAAAAGGAGAATTTAGTAACCCATTCAAATAGTTAGCTATTAGTATGCTAATGTTTTAGCATTAGCATACTAAAATTGATTTGTTTTTTATAGATAGTTAGAATTTATTTCATAGAGAAATAAATCAAGTTCGTTTAAAGGAATACCTAATCTAGTAGTATAATAGAAAATTTATCCTTTTTTTTTCTCGTGCGGAAATCCCGTCGGTGCAACCTAGCAAGAAAAAACCCTAGAACCCTGATGGACCTCGGGCTACCTACGGTTCATATATGGCACCCTACTGTGTGGGTACCCTGATGTTCCCCTACTATCCCCCTAAGCGCGCTCAATCCGAGCCTGCTAGGGGATAGATAGTCTCATCTGTCATCCTCAGGCTTGCGCTTTTGGAGGAAGGAGATCGTTCTGAGATATCAGGCGCCCGAGTCGCCTGCGATACGTGCCTGATCATGCNCCTTTCCCGGGACTGGCGGGCCGGTAGAGTTCTAATACTCTCCCGGTACGGCCATGCCGTACCGGTAGAGTTCTAATACTCTCCCGGTACGGCTGTGCCGTCTCCTTGGCAAGCATAACTTCAGGAGTTCCATACGCTCTCGCTCCACAGCATGACCGCAATTATGGTACCGAGCGAGAGAAGCCCCATCCCGACAGCCGCCACAAGATCATGCCTCGGCACCCCCACACCGGTGTGGAGCACCATGTCCACTGTTGGCTCCAGTGATAACCTGTGTCAGCCGGTATGAGAGGGTCCCGTGACGCCTATCGAGCCAAGCCTCTGTAACAGGTCTTACCGCTGCAATAACAGCATACCCAGCGCCCAAGTCCGTCTTTCCATTCCTCTGCAAGGACCTGGCGGAGTTGGATTTTCTGATCTTCGAATTCTCGAGTCTCAGGACTCCTGCCCAATTCCACCCACACTGGGGAGAAAATTTATCCCAACCCTATTTTTATAATTTTTTCTATCAAAATAGTAACAGTTAAGTTTGAAATTCATATTATTATCTACCTTATACATTTACCCATCCTAAAAACTATATCAATTTAATCCTTGACTGTTATGTAAATTAATAATTATTTTAAATGAAAATTAAATGTCTAAATTGTTTTATCACAAAAGTCAAGAACTAGATATTTTTTAAATTAAAAAATCATACTTTCTCCTCCTGTCGCTGATGCCAAGTATTCTTGGAAAATTATATGCAGGTCTCACTGGGTCTTTGATTTTTGGCAGTTTTTTTTGTTCAGGATCAAACACATTCGCAGAAAGTATTGCTTTCTTTATATTCTCATGAATGGCAGCAGGCGCTGGCACTTCTGCGAGCTCTTCGATTTTAGGAGGCAACCTATTTTCTGCTATTACAGTTTTTGTAAGAACTTGAGCTTGCGAGATACCCTGGAGAAGAACATTCGTGTTCTTTAACGTATAACATGGTCGTTGTTTGTAATCTGGATGGTTTTCATCTAATGGAATTGACGGTTCATAAGGTCCAACAATTTCAACTCTGTAAATATAGTAATATTTTCTTAAGAATTTATTTTTAACCAATAGTATAGTTTTTATGAACTTTTTATATAATTATAAACTATCTTACTTTTCTTGATCAGGCTTCTCCTTAATAAATTCTAGGGCATCTTCAACTTGAATTCCTTGAGCTTTTAATTTTTCTTCCAGGCCTGTATCAATGGGTACACGTTTACCTTGAACTAACCAATGCTTTTTAAACATAAATCCGATATGTTGTCGGTTTAAAACTTGTGTTAAGCGCATTTTGGTGTGTTTGTATTAAATTGATTAGAATTCTGTATTATAACCTCGATCATTCCTAGCACATCATTTTGACAGCTGGCGTTTGGTCAGTTTCACTAGTGTTGTCAACTCTTATAAATTCGAATCTCTAGGCTAGAGTCGAATTCAGAAGTGGTTACACTCAGTAAATTGTTATAATCATTACAACTGTATTTTTGCCCATTTGATTTGAGCAAAATTCAAAATTTACATAGTTTATTTTCAAACTCAAATTTAATTTTAAACTAAGAAGAGTTTCTATTTGAAAGCTAACCATTGACTAAATAAATACTTTTATGTAATTTTTAAAAATACGTCCTTTTTACATATAGACAACACCCAAAGTCCCAAAGTCTGAAACAAATATTTGAAGATCAGATAATCAATTGGTCCGACCCGTAATCAAACCTGAATTCGTAGCACAGCAGTTGCATCAACTACCATTCCATCACCGGAACACCGAACAGTCATATAATGTTGTGTGTATGTTACCTGCCACCAAAATTTAGTCTATCACCAAAAGAAGAGTTACCTTATTGAAAACATCTGTACCTAGTTACCTACGAAATATTTTAGTCATGAAATTAATGAAAACGGTTTCTAAATATGAAATTAATACATATTATAGATTTATTACCTCTTTCTATATGTAGAATAATTTATTCTGAGAACCAACCAAATGGGTGCAGCGGTGCTAGGGGCGCAACGCCAGCCGCAGCATTTTTAATAAATCTGCGCACTTACTGAAGCCCGCTCCGTTTACTAAAGGGCGCCAGGTTTGTACACGGGCGCTTCACGGGCGAGAGACGCCTCAGCTGAATGTCATAGCACTGAAAGTCAGTAGGTCAAAGTAGAAATTTAATAAATGAAGGTGAAAGGGCTGGACACATATGTCACAGAACCGATAACCACTGAAGTAGGTAAGCGTGATCTGGAGTGAAAACCGTGTCCTGGCAAACGTAGTATGTGGCGCCCCCGAGTTGGAGTGCGGGATTACTAACGTCGTAAGGCCACCAACCACTTCATGCAAAAAACAGCAGACCAGGTTCTGTAGTGTGCCTTGGAAGAAGCTATATCCAGCAGAGGACTGCAGTGGAATGATGATAAAATATGAATTAATTCCATTTTAAATAACTGGGATTCAGATAGAACCCCTAACTATGTATTCTTTTTAAGAGGCTAGGCCGAGATGCTAATGAGGTCATAGTAAACCAGGGTAACGAGATCACTCCAGGCACGTAATCTCCCTACGGCCACTTCTAAAATAATCGTGTTTTATTTTTCTCTTTTTCATCTTTACCAATACCATATGTTATGCAATCACTCTACCATAAAAATAAATGTGTGCGTGTACTAGTGTACACACGTAAGAAGTGAAACTTCTTTATNTATATATATCTATCTATCCCTACTCCCTACTCCGTTGGAGAAAGCGAAAGTACTCTTCGTCTGAACCAACCGTGGTAGGGGCAAGAAAAAGGTGGCGCGTAACGGAAAAAAAATGTGACGCGGCGCGTAGCGGATAAATGTGACGCGTAACCGAAAAAAATGTGACGGTAAATTTTTTTCCAACGCCGATAAAGAAGTTTCACTTCAAAAAACTAACTTGAACACTAAATTATTTAATGCTGCAATATATAGTTTGACATTTTAACATGACCAAGAACATATACTAGCTGCCCCCCCTTGGGTTTGGTTACGTCCCTACTAACTATCTTCTTTTATGGTTAAAGTTAAGAAAAAGTACTTTTTACAATTTGGAGTGCAATATATAGCTTTTGAAAATAGTGCGCCGCTTTTTNTGCTTTTTTCTACCAACAAGCTAGCAGCGCTGCAAGCAAAGATGCCGCGCTTGGAACCTCAATAGGTAGCTACCTCGGTCCGCGCACTCCACGCTTCCACAAAAACAGTACCGTGAAGATCAGATCATCGGAATACTCCAACTTAAGGATTAAATTCAGGGGGGTAATACTTTTAAGGGTATTTTTAGGATTTTTTAAATATGATATGAAGCTTTCAATTGTTGAGAAAACTAAAAATACCCAAGTATCTATTAATCTTTGGAGATCCAAAATTATCCTATCATATTTAGAAATTGATTTAGCGAATTAGCTACACCTCGCTTAAGTTGGTAATTATAGTCTTATACCAAAACTACTCTGTGACAAATGATTGCATTATGCCTATACTTCTTGATTACTATGTTGGTGCCTATTCAAAATAAACTGACAAATTGAGTGTTACCTAAATTTTATGTACTGTGACGCACGTTTTGGATAATTAATTGGAATACTGTGTCCACATATCGAGTGAAGTCCAGTTTAATGACTACTTGTAGGGTAAGGCTAAAAAACTAGATAGATATAGATAGAGATTGCGTAATCCAAATATGAATCTAATGCAGAGATTTTGAAGTAAAGTAAAGCTCAAGTTTATTCAGTTAGGCTTCGATGAGATCCAGATACCTACCTGACATCGGAATAGTCAAGGATGGGAAGTAGAAGAGATTGTGCGAGCGCAATTTTAGTGTTAATGGGAAGAAAGTTTCGTAGCCTCCGCATAGATCCTGTTCCCGCACATAATTTATGGCTAACTTCCCCAATCTAAATAAAAATAAAAGATTAGACTAGCTTCGCCCCGCAGCGTTACTCGGGGCTACTATAATAATAGCGGTGAACACCGCGGAGCTCAGATTGTATATTATAAAAACTAGATTGATGGCCCAGAAATTGAGTACGCCTATGCCTTTGCGTATATTTGGCGATGTAGGATCAACTCAATCATCAACTAACGAACAATTACCAGGGGAGAGCCAGCTTCGGCATGCATGGGCCGGCTTAGCCGAAGTGATACTACGGCATCTCAGAAAACCGGTATGAAACAGCGCTTGCGCTATGTTTCACCGAGTGAGTGAGGATACCGGAGGCTCATACCCGACCCCTCCCCCAAACCCCTAAAGGCCGGCAACCCACTTGCGTCGCCTCTGGCGTTCCGGGTGTCCATGGGCGGCGGTAATCTCTTACTATCAGGCGACACGTGTGCCCGTTATTCCATTAAAAAAACACTACGTGTTGTCTTCGCTAGTTGATGTTGTAAAATATTTTTGCTGTATGTGGCAAATTTCTCGATGTAATATGATGTAATAATCCTCATTGATTTGGAATAAATTTTTGGAGACGGATAAGGGTTTTTTAGGTCATTATGGCCGAACATTCTGAATTGATCATTAAACACAGGAGTCATGGGTTATCTTCAGAGGCGTCTCTAGTCCGTGAAGCATCTGTGTACAACATAACTCTAGCGCCCTTCAGTAGGTAAGCACGCAGATTCATTAAAAGTGTCTCCAAGTTCTTCTTTGAAAGACCAGACCACAGAAATCGCTAATTTGACATGAGCTAAGTTGTAATTCTTATAATTGTTTACTAACGTTCGTCTTTAGTTAAAAAACTAGTTGCAGTTGACACACCTTTCAAACCTCTAAATATCTCCAATAGTAGGGAGATCGTTAGTGACTGAACCTGTTGCATAGTTCATTGATGGTTTCATCTTCAAGACGGAGCAAACCTTACTTACAATGCCTTGATACCCCAGACCAAAGCAGCACTCTTTTAGTTTAAAAATAATTCCATACCATTGGACAATCTCACTAGAATTGGCATTTATCCATTTAGTATCTGATCTTCTTCTATTTGAGCTGATCTATTTGCTCGGTATTACTTCTTGGTAAAGATAGATTTTTAGAAATCCCCTGCGGTTTCCGAAAATCAGGTTATACTTATACCTACATATATACAAGAATAGCTCGTTTAGATTCCTAATTGCCAACTTTAGTACAGAAAATTCATTTAGGCTTGCCATTGAGTGTGTGTGCTCGAGAGCTTGTATAATATTAAGTTCCTTGCATAAAGAGAGCAGTTTAGATATTTAAAGTGATATATGTTAGGCTACTTTATCATTATAGTATTCTTAAGAAGCCCAAGAAACTGTCTTATCATTTCCCTTTTTCAATATTTTTTTACTTATACTTTGTTTTTTTATTTCTCTATTCCTTATTACGTGTTTAAATTATGATAAAAATCGTTTCATTATTGCATATTTTATAAATAAACAATTTTTAAGAAATTATAAAGTTACAATATTAACACATAATATCACGCCTATTTCCCTGAGCGTTAAACTTATCCCTGCCTACTCTTATTCTTCAGTTACTTCAGTCCAGACAGACCTCTTTTGCTTCGTCCACTTTGTTTCAATCCCCTGCATTTACCACAAACCATTGTGTAAAAGTTTTTGAAATTGGGTTGATCTGCTTGCAAGTAAGTATATTAATAGGATCCAAAATTAGGACAATAGAACTACTACTGTAGCCGTAGTCAATGATGTAATAATGGTTAATACTCGTGTTATTTTTATTTAAAAAGGAGGTCTGAGGGCAGGAACAACAACAAGGTAACAGAAAAATAAATTGTAATTTCGTAAATATATATATTTAAATTTATATCTTCCATCAATACATACAACGACACTTATACATTCAAAATTTTGGCCGTAACTACAAATAGGTCTCACTTTGTAATGGCGTCGCTTACATGTAAAAACTTGTAAAGACTAATCTTTAATAATACAGGAGCGAAATATAAATATAATCCGCATTAGTGTTTACTACAGTCAAGAAGCCTACATACTCATATATCGGAGTCAGACCTATTAATATGATAACACGGGGAAGACGTTTTTTTTTACAACGGACATTTAAAAATCGAGCGAAACAGCACCGTTTTGAGTACCAAGATTAAAAAACTCACAAATCCTACCCTACAACTGAATTGCATTAAACGAAATAACGTATCATATTGATGGAGGAAAGATATTTTACAAAATAAAACTTATCGACATATCTTCGGTGTACGCTAGGAGCTATAAAAATTGAAAATAATACAACTAATTTAATTTCATAACTAGTAAGACATTACAATCCCTTACCACGAGATCAGCGACAAGTTGACGACGCCCGGCGTTGCATTCGCATTTCAAATTGCATAAGATATTTCATTTTTACGTACGTACGTTGGAGTTTCTGTATGTCTAGTTTGATGGACGAATTGCAATGCTCTTAAGTATTCGGGACAGCAGAGGTCTATAGAGAAGGTAAATATTATAAAAAATGATATCAAAACTGGAGACGTGAGAAGTCCCTTTGGTTATTTTGTCATATCCTTACCAATTGGTGGGAATTTAGATTTAATAATCTTTGGACTAAAATCTCTGAATAAAAGTCATTTTATGTCCGTCCTCATTCTGACTAACCATTAATTTAATCGCATATTGTAACAATTTGCGATTTAAACATACAACACTTAATATCTACTATAATATAATACCTAATTATTTTATAAAGTAACAAAATTAACTTATATTTACAGTTATCATTAAAATTATAGTAAAATTTACTATATTAGCACTAAATTATGATTATCTCGCGGATATCTGTTCATTTGTGATCAATTAATAAAGTTAAATTGACTTGATATATTTATAGCGAAAGTTATCACATGGTAGAAATTGTTGATGTAGTGCTCCGTAATACTGCGCCGAGTACATATTGCCTACAAAGAAAGGCGCTGAACATGTCACCTACAAATAACCTGAGCCCAAAACGTTTCATTACGAACATAATAAAAATTGAAATACATCGTTTTGTAATTCTGGATGAATTACAAAACGATGTATTTCAATTTTTATTATTTCAAAGGTGTTCATGACGTAAGTGTTCAGGAACTTTAGGTGCTCAACGTGCTATCTACACGGTTTCAATTATACGAAAGCAGGAGAACCAAAAATTATATACTTAACATGTTTCAATAAGGCACCATTGGTATTTGATACGAGTTTAAAACTAGTGCACATTTATATGTGTTCGCGAAAGTGAACCTTCATTAGTTGGTAAGTAATTTATTCCACTGGTGGCTTTATGAGATCAAATCCATTTAAATATTATGAAATTTTTAAATCATGATGTCGTTAGCTATCTTCGATACACACACAGGTCGCGGCTAGAATTAAAAGATGCTAGATATTCCTTGTATGTACATAAGACACTTTGATTTTTATTACAGAGATGTGTTGTTATCTTGTTTGTGAGCTGGGGATTGCGAAGAGGAGTTGTGAAGTCGCAGGGCACGAGCGGCGCTTGTGCAAGTCTCAGTCCTCATCCTTCTTTTCCATTTTCGGTTCATACATTGCGTGAAGTTGCTCTGGGGATATTCTGTAAATGACACATGTCAATTAATAAAATTATTTTTATATTTAGTCGTTACTAAGTCTGCAACTTTCCGAGTAGTCTTTTTATTAATAAAACGGATTATATACACATTTTTTTCCGACTTTGTGGTCTTTTGGAAATTCAGGAAAATGATTCGTAAGTTTATAAACAGGTTTAGAATTAGGTAGCTTTAAATATAATAGAAAGACATTAGTAAGTTAGTTATCATATTTATTTCTTAAAAAGTAGAATGTATAACAAGCAGATAGGTATAAAAAATAATTTTAACAATACACGACTTGCTACTTTTTCTGTTACTTAAATCTAAGAAACAAAATCTGGCGTGTCTACACATAGGTTTTGATTTCTTGTAATATTCTAATATTTCTGTATCTTGTGTCTATTATATAGACATCTATGTTCGTATAAAATTATGGAATTTGTGTATAATCAAGAGAAAATTTCATATCATTTGTAACTGACATCTTAAAATTTACAATGAAATCAAGACATAACTCGAGTTAAACTCGAAAGAGTCCCAGTTACATAGTTCTTTGGAATTCTCTACCTTTTCATAAAAAGCAAACTTTAAAAAAATATAAAACATTTTTAAATTTTGATTTCCATATGTGACATATGTTTTTCGAAACAAGAGTAGAAAATTTGTAACAAGCTAATATCGATTCAAAAATTAAGTTTATATTTGTAACAGAAGTTGATATTTACAAAAAGGTAATTCATTTTTATTTGTTACAAAACTGCAATTAAATATGATTGTTGTAGAACTGTAGATCAATGATTATTACTACCCTGTCCAATGACTAAGAATCGCTGAAATGCAGGCATATTTTATTTTGAGTTCAATATTCTCAAACAGATTGAAGAATGAACGATAGAATGAAAATTTTTAAAAATTAATGTGTATATAGTTACCCTAAAAGGCTCTGGAGGTCGCAAACGAAGCGATAGACGTAACGCTTGCCCGCCGTCTTGTGGATGATGTTTTTGTCGTAATAATAGCGAAGTCCACGGGACAACTTCTCATAGTTCATCTTCGGTTTATTCTTGCGAATGCCCCAGCGTCTAGCAACCTGTACATAAATATAGTTTTATATCGTTTAATCCTGTATTTGATATTCGTCCAGTTACAAATACAAGGAGGCTGAGAAACCTTGTTACTGACGAGAGGCCCATGTCTCGCAATAAAAGCAGTTAAGGCTGTTGATTTCATTTTAAGGTAGAGATAATAATATTTTTCTACCAATTATTTGTAATCTGACATTTGTCTAACCACACATAAAATATAAATTAAGTTTTTTTATATCTATTGAATAATCTTTTTACGTTTCCTAAATTCCTAATCAAGATTTATTTAGTATTCAATCTAGTTTATCGGTAGCTACTTTTGATAGTAAAATTATACAAGTAATAGTTTTTACCTATATAGAATTTATTTTTATGGCTCTATATAATACGTTTCATTGGTAGTTATGTGTATTTTATAGCCTCAGTACATAAGTACAGTCAAACTAGTTTTTAAGTACAGAACTAAAATATACATATATATATATTTCGTATAATACGAGATGCACCCCGTGGTGTTACCCGCGGTTATTGTACCTATATTCCTTACTAACTATAATCTATTTCTGTGCCCAATTTCATATAGATTTGTAGAGCAGTATTTGAGTGAAAGAGTAATAATCATTTATATTTGCATACAAGTTGTTGAGTATTACATTGGTAAGATTTTATTACACACCTCATCGGGATCGGTAAGTTTGAATTCCCAGCCATCGCCGGTCCACGAGATGAAACCTTGGCAGCTTTTGTCGGTAAGGAGCTCCAGCAGGAACTGCCATAGTTGGATTGGGCCTGAGCCTGAAAATGTAGCACACAGTTGCTTTACGATATACGACTTATAGCTTATTCTACATTACGGTTCATTATACTTTGATTTTATCTGAAATTTAGGTCTAGTGTAGTAAGCGCTATACTAAGGTTTCTTAGCGAATATTATAACTTGTTTTTGATTAAATTTTCAAAAATAAAGTCGTATTCATTATTTGAGTTTTAGAAAATAAAGCTGCAACTCACGTTTAAAAAAGTACGTTACGATTTTGTTAAAAAATCATATATAACAATATATATCAATATGATATTTAAATAACTTACTAACTACTAAACTAACTTAAGTAAGTAAGGTAAGTACTTAAGTTTTCAATACAAAAAAAAAGTTGTAATCTGTTCAATTATTAAAACCAATTTTAGCGGGAAAGCAGTTTCTGACCTATTATAGGTACATTAATAATAATAATAAATAATAAATATATTCAGACATTTTAACACACAAAGCCATCTAGTCCCAAACTAAGCGGAGCTTGTATTGTGGGTACTAGGTAACTGATATTAATACTTATATACTTTTTTTTTGTAAATACATACATATTATACATAGAAAACACCCAGACTCCGAAACAAATATTTGCAGATCATACAAACATTTGGTGCGACTCAGGATTCGAACCCGAGACCTCTTGCACAGCAGTCGCATTCACTACCACTGCGCCACAGAGGCAGTTGGCTAGATAGATCGATGTAAAAGAGTTTGTTTCATTTCATTTCCAGTGCTTCCTGTTCAGTTTGCTACCTTGGCCTAGCTCTTACGACACTTGTGTGAAAAAAAGAGTTCGTGACGTCTTTCTTTTTAATCCGTCACCACACGGAACTAATAATATTCTTTTACGGAGATTGGATTTTGTTTTTTTGAAAGACGGTCCCCATTTCACGTCATCCACATTTTTTATACTTTATATCATTAGTTTCATCACGACCAAGACTTAAAGACTCGAAGACTTAAAATTTAAAGACTTTAAACATTTGACATGGACAGAAATAGCTGATAAGCTGGTTCCATTCCACCAAAAGAAGAAGAAGAAGAATATTCTTCTACTAACTAATAATACATAATTTCGAATTTCAATGGTCTTTTTATATCCATTAGTTGAGAAAGATAAAATCATAATCTCTTTTCTGAGGAGAGGTTTGTGTCCGGTCGTTTAAGGGTGACGATGAAGACAATTAAACTGTGGATACATACCGGTAAAGCATGGGCCAGAGGCGGGGTAGGCGAGTTTGTCCTGCGGTATGAGTGCATGCTGCTCGGCGGGCCATTCGGTCCATTCTGTACCGCACGCGCTGCCGTAGTCCTGCACGTAGCTCTCTCCGTAACCTTCGCCTCCGTAGCGACCGCCACCGCCTGGACAAAACAAATAAATGATAAGCATACCCACTTATTTCATAAAAATAAATATAATTCCGTAAAAACATACAAAATCCCGTATAAGAGGTACTTTATTTGAGTGCCAACTGTTTTTGATAAAACTGGAATTGTATTTTAGGCATAAAAATAAGGTAATATTGTTGTTTATTGTGCATGTGGTGCTTACCTATAAGTAATTGTAACACTATGCCACTTTATACTTATTGTAAAATATTTCTTTTAAACAGTGTATACAACTGTGGGAGAGCCAAGTAAATAATTAAATAAATGAAAACTTTTCTTATGTTTGCTATAAATCTATCATTTACCCCTTTAGACTTTGTCAACTCAATGCTAAGACGAACATAGTCTTTTTTTTTAAATAAACTAGGTACTAAATTTAGATATATAGAAACCAATTAATGAATTCTCCGAATAAGTATTTTTCTAGATAAAAAGTAACATACTTTACCTCATTCTAATATTTCCCATATCCCCGTGTATGTCTAATATTCTAACGATCGAAGAAGTGGTAAACCAAGGCATAATTGTATACTTAATTGAATACTTAGAATTTTGTAAAAATATACTAGATTAAAAAGTACTGTACTAGTATAAACGCCGCCCAAAACGCCACGATTCTTATTTGGTATCTGAAAATTCTTTGATCTGTATTAAATCAAATTATATTTTCCCAAAATAAAGTTGGTACAAAACCAATTAGACTAAGTATCCTACTGTAGAGATGTAAAAATGTGTCAGAAACGTGATCCGCTCTGAATTAATAACCACATGAAAGGCTTAATTCTGTTAACGAGTGTGGTTGAAACCTTACACTGCGGTTAATTTAAGATAAGTGACTAAAGACTGTGATCTATTGCCTAGTGTGAGTTTATTTCATATCAACTCGCTCGTCACTTCACTGAAACTTCACCAATCGCAAAGCAGAATGAGCTCGTACTAAAGATCGAGTTAATGTGAAACAAACTCATATGAGGTAGTCTGACATCGGATGGACAACATTGTCAACGTCTGTAATTATGTGATTTGATAACCAGCTTGGGAGATTTGCTATAGATAATTAATTTGATATGAAAACACATTGTGACTTTTTAAGTTAAGTAAGAATGAAGAATCTTGTTCTGTTGAGAAACTTTTTATAGATATTATTGCCATAAGTGTTGGATATTGAAGGGCGTCTTCAGAGGGTGTTTACGAACGACATGGTTAAAAACTGACGCTACTATTTCTGTAGAACTCTGTATGTATGAAATAATTTGCTAGCTTTATATTGATGATAGAACTGCGGAACTAAACATCTGCGGACCTTGTACGAGTATATCTCTGAGGTCTCACTTGCCTTCACAATTCATCCCGTATTGTTTATTCAATATCATAACATACATCAGCATTATAAAGTGCCCGGTAGGGTTCTGATGAATAATGAAAACCTGTAGTCTAGTGGCTACTACAGGTTTTATATTAATTCTATATATATATTAATCCTTAACTAGATCACTTATGCTATATAGAAAAATGTTGTGTATTGCACAGTCATTTGTTCAGTGTATTTCATCTAAAATTTTCATGTATTTAGAAATATATAGGTATGTTTGCAAATTGGACTTACCTCTGGGATAAGGCTTGGTATAGGTATGTGGTTGATACTTGGGCTCGTGCGACAGTAGTGGCTGCGTGTGTGCGTGGGCGTGATGGTAGTAGTCGTCGAGGTAGGGTTGCGTGGCAGGCGCCGGCGCAGGGGGTGCCGACGGGTACTCCGGGGGGTAGTACTCGTCTAGGGGAGAAGCCGCTGCGGGCGCTGCGCCCCCGCTCGCCTCGCTGTAACCGTAGGCATTCGTCTCGCGAGGACCGCCTGTCGTGTAGCCGCCTGTAACAAAGACAGAAACACTTAGTGGTTTGTTTCTTCTAATATACTTGCGTGAGCATTTTATAGATCTAGGGTTAAGACCCCTCGAAGTAGAAATATTCTATAAAAGTATATACGTACTTAATATTAGTTATCAGATATGGGCGTGAATTATTTTAATACATATAATAAAAAGTTATGTTTCAAAATATTTTGTTCCCAGATAATATAATTGTAAAACTATAACTTACAGTCCTCAATCAAAAGGATCCCGAGGCATCAGAGCAAGGGTTCATCAATCAACGTTAGTGTGGAATTTGTATATACATTTTATATCAACCAGACAAATTTCCAGCAAAAAAATCAGTACATGTAGTATGTCGAGGCGTGTTGGCGAGTACCGAAGCGCGACGGTTGCGGTTCACGGCGCGCCCTTTGTTCTGCGCGTGCGCCGCCGGACCCACACACCTCACCCCCCCTCCCTTGCCACACTGGTTTCGCCTCACCCTCGCACCCAAAGTCACGAAACTGTATCGATAATGCACTTGGTTTGAGGTTTGATGTAATTTGCAAGTGTTTGTAAATTGAAATTACTACTGCAGATACATATATCGAAGTTTATTTGAGTAGCCTGAACGTAATTAGTTTCGAATTTACTTATTGGTTTTAATAGATTTTGTAGGTATTCATGCCACGCAATACCGAGCGTGACTCATGCTCATGACACCATGATTAATAAACTTAGCTTCGGACTTAGGGTTTGAAATTGTGGAAACACTGATAGATGATTTGTCATTCATGTTTAGGTACTTACTTACTACTTCTTTGAATATAGGTATGTATTTTATAAGTTTCATACAAAGTCGAGGTTATGTTACTAATTTGCAGTGATATTTTCTTGTAGAATCACACACCTTAAATAGCTAGGTATATGAAGTGAGACCAAGACAGGATATTATATGGAGTTCAGAGCAGACGTTTCTAGCTAGTTAGAAATGTTGAAGAGTTGAGGATTCGTTTTGAATTCTTATGCATCCACTTATCTTGAATATTTTCCTTATTTGCTTATCCTTTCTACACGAACGGTAACAGACGAGTATGTTGAGGAAACTACTTTATCAATTATTTCACTTTATGTATCAAATGCCGTATGACAAATATTGCAAATTGTGGACATTTGTACATAAATAGATAAAACAAGAGACTGCTGTTTTTGTTTAGTTTATATTGGCGAGGTTAAGTGTAAACATGTAATCAATGTTGGTGAAAAGTAGTAACCTACCTTTTTCAATTTCACCGCTCGCTTTGACCTTTAACGTCAATTCGAATGTGAGTAATTTTCCTGGCAAAAGTCAACAACACGCGTTCACGCAGCGCTGCGATGTGATTTAACAATTTAACAATAGAGCATCGTGCACATACAATGTGCCTACATGTAACTGTGTGTGTGTGTATGTTTCCAGGGGTCAGTAGTCGGTTATTGTCTGAATTTTGACCGCTCGTGTGATACTTCATCTCTCTGTACAGCGAGTAAATGTGGTATATGTTTTTAATTGCTCATTTGATGAAATAGTAGAATACTTAAAATGATTTCTGAACAAGGCATTCCTTATACATAATTTTTGTTATGAAATCGAATTAATCTTAGTTCATGGGATCATTTCTATAGCCTATAGTGTAGTGACCTATTCACTTTTTTTCACAACATTGAGTTTCTGCGATTCTACGATTTTTGGTGATGGAAGTACAATAGTTGGTCTTGCGTGTTAGATTTCAGTTTAAAGCAAGTTTTTTGCATATGTACTTTGCAGGCGAATTCCTTATGACCAAATTTATATTATTTTTAGTTAGAATCTTTGTTATTTAAATATAAAACGAACCCTCCACCGTACACTGCTTTTATAATTATCCTATGAGACATATTCAAAACGATTCAAACGATGTGTAAGACATCAAATATGTTGAAAAGTAGAAGATTTTAGGAATAAGTTTAATGTATCATTAATGATTCTAACCACTTACATAGATGTCAAACAAGTATATTTACTGTTATAGCAAGTAAAAAAGAGGTTGCGACTATTTTTTTATATTAAATGTTTATTAAAAGGTTTATAAAAACATTTCTATATCTGTCCAGATGTGATACAGCATACCTATGTGTATCCTGCTACATTTTTCAAAGGACACAAAACTATTTTATTATTTTTTATCTGAGTTTTGCGATAATAATATTTTTATAGACCATTTGCATCACGTATTCAGTAGGCGAAATATTCAAGCATATAAAGAATCTATAGACGTTGTCCGTTTTTGAAATCCGTAGAGATATTTACGACGATTTTTTTAAGAAACTGTCTTTATGAACTCTATGATTCTAAAACACTGTAGCCGCCTAATATTATCGGGTACTTATAAGTTCATAATATTTACATGGAACCATTGTACTAAATACGTACACAGTTTTATTTCAAATATTGCACCGTTAATGTTACGAAGCTGATAATGACTACTGGGAATTATTCGTATCAAGGAAATGTCGCTGTATTAATAATATAGTTTTGTTGTATAAAACAACGTAGGTATGTGAGCTACGTATTTTATCTTAGATGTTTTACAGTACTGCGTAGGTAGTTGCGTTTATTTACTGCTAGACTGAAACATCTAAATATAATTATTATAATATTACTAATGTATAGGAAGTACTTATAAATTTTGTGGATTTTGATAAGATTTGATTCGGATATTAAAAAGGGAATTTCAAATTAGGTACAACTGTTAATACTATTTGAAATCCTCGGGATTTTCCGCTACGAATTGTTATTGTCTTAGTCATACCCCAGAAGTAATTCAAAAGAAACATACTGTAGTTCTCTCTGGTATACGAAATAAAAATTATACAAAGTATTTATTTACATGGTCTTAAAATATAATTTTCGTGTTAGTTATTTTATTAACGTTCGACTTCTTTGGAGTTTCCTTAAATCACTGTTGATGTTTTAAATCTAGTTCAATGTAGCAAATGAGATCTATATGCATAATGTATACAAATATATGTGTATATGTATGTATGTATAATACTCTTTTGTATGTATTTACAAACAAAAAAAAGTATTTATGTATTCATATCAGTTGTCTAGTACCCATAATACAATCACCGCTTATTTTGGGACTAGATGGCGTTTGTGTGTTAGATGTCCGAAATATTTTTTTATTTATTATTTATTTAGCTAATATACTAACTTTAATCATTAGACTTACAGAGTATATTAGTCACTGCAATTACAAGTATATTTGATATGCCTGTGCATAATTAAAAAAAACGTCTTTGTTACTTTTTGTTTAAATTGTTGATGGTACTATTTTACGTAAAGAATGTCATTCCGACTAAAAATCCGTTGTTTGTTTCGCCCTATTTTACCGACATCCAATTATTCCTCGCATCGTTGGAAATGTCAAACTACTTTTTTAAAAGTAACAAACGAAGCATCCGATGAACAAACGCGAGAACAAATCACTCAAGTGTCGTATTAACAAATACAAGTATTTTAATGAAGGTATTGTAATGAGCGACAAATCCCTTGACATTGGGGGAAAGACGATAAATTGTGACCGAAATACTGAATAGCGGGGTATCTGTGGTCACCTTGTGATCTTTGCTAAGTTAAGTTTGACGTTTACGTAATTTAAGCGGGAACGTTGGTTTTTATGGGATGTTTGACATTATTGAGTTGTCTATGGTAGTATTTTTAATGTATCTACTCGAGTGAGAACCACATTGACAAAGTTTTCTTCTTTTTTTAATAGGAATGTGGCAGTTTTTCTAGGGTTATTTTAAATTTAAAACCATTGTAAGTAGAATTATTACGTAGTAACTTGTCAAATTTGATAAATATGTAATTTTTTTACGTTTCGAAAAACCAAAATCGTTGAAAGTAACCTTTATAAATAAATGTCCCTCGTCACAATCAAAAAACCGTGTAAAAGTTAGGTTACTTTTTGAAAGTTGCTTTTTCCCCGAGGTAATTTTCTTTTTAATTTACGAAAATACTAAAACTAATAGGTAAATTTACATTTATCTGCTAAGTATACGATTGAAACCGCGGGCGTTCCTTAGTAGTGGTCAATATAAGCATACCTATTAAGTTTTTACTTATATTAATTACTGTCAAGGAAATTTAATAGCTGACTACTGATTAATAGCTAGCCATCTTTTTATATTCTTACTTATTAGTTGGTTTGCTTGTGGACATTAAGTATTATACTTACCTATATATTAATAATCGCTACTGCAGGTTTTAATATCAGTGATTTTATGGACGGTTTCCGCTCTAACATCCTTATTTTTTTTAAATCAACATGTCATAGACACTATTGCCAAACAAATCGAGCATGACTCACTAGTTAAATTGTTTAAGTAAAAAAACTCATTCTCAGTCATTTTAAATATCCTTAACTATCTTAAGTTTAATGAATCTCTCGTGTATAGGAAGGTAGATATTTTTAAATAAACTTTATTGCCATCTATTAGTATTTTTTTTTAGGTAAATTTGCCTCCCATGTTGTACTTAGTTATTTTTGATCTTTCAGTTGGCAAAGATTCATAATCATCGATTATCATAAATGCAACACAAATTTGCATTGATAATACATTAGGTTTGGTGTTAGTTATCATAACAAACGGTGTTTCCAGATACCTTATGTAGTAGGTACCCTTTTATATCCCTGTATATAGTAGGTCAATTTATAAACTTATGAAGCGTTGAACAAAAGTCGCCAGTAGTGTTGTGTCGATGTCGCAGCATCACATCTCGCGAGACGTGCGTCGTGGGGCGTGCGCGAGGCGGAGCGGGGCGGGGCAACCAATCGGGCGAAGCCACGCCTCGCGCTCTCAGGTCGAAAGGTCGCACTCGCACTCACACAAATCACACTGAGAACGCACTTGATTCACATAAACCGACACTAGACTAGGTGACCATTTATGTAAAATCTTTTAAATAGGTACATAACATATTAGTGAGTTAGTGGCCTTGAATATAGAATCTTTGCTTTGTCTTACTCTAATCAGTCCAGTATAAAATACACAATATTTTATAAAGAAAATCATTTTAGAACTACGTAAGTACTAATAATTATTACTAGTCATATGGTAACATCTTGTAAAGACACAGGTTTCCCACTTTTGAAGTAGTATTAAGACTCAAATCCACTATAGATTATAAGTTTATAATTGTAGACAGTTACAATTTTAAAATTTTAAAACCGAGAAAATATTCAAATATTTTTACCAACATAAAAGATGAAACTCTAAATTACCAACATGAGAAGAGTAAAAATATGAACGGAGAAAATTGAACTGTTTAACATTTCAAATCATTAACTATTTCCTTAATGACCAAACAAATAGTGTTTTTTTACTCTTTAGTACTGCTGCCTCTGTGGCGCAGTGGTAGCGAATGCGACTGCTGTGCTAGAGGTCTCGCATTCGATTCCTGAGTCGGACCAAATGTTTGTATGTTCTGCAAATATTTGTTTCGGAGTTTGGGTGTTTTTTATGTATAATATGTATGTATTTACAAAAAAAGTATATAAGTATTAATATTAGTTGTCTAGTACCCATAGTACAAGCTTTTCTTAGTTTGGGACTAGATGGCGTTGTGTGTTAAAATGTTTGAACATATTTATTTATTATTATTATTATTAAATAATGATATTTAAACAAAGAATATACATACCTACGTACGTAGAACATATGACGACCGTTATATAGCATGGTTTTATTACAAATCGTAATTTATTTTATTGCAGCGTAAAGAGACCTTAGCAAGCACACTTACAGCCACTGCAATGATGAGACTCATCATTAAAAGATTATGGCTCGCCCCACTCAGACTACTCGACCCAGTATATCTAATCTCCTGATGTAGGGCGCAGTAACTGCATGTTTGGAGTTCATATATTGAGGACAATCAGACGATGTCTAGTTCGAATTAAAAGCTAAATGTTTTTGGGTCGTAAAAATAACGAATGAACAAATGTGAAAAAAAAGTTTGAAATTTTTATTTGTTTTTAACGATAATAAAGAGATTTTATTATATACTGTTAGATTCATTTTCTTGACAGATTTCTCCCTGAAAGATTCTTAACTGTTAAAAAGGATAAATGGTTAAAGGAGGTTTTCTAACTTTGAAAACTCGTTTCGTATTGTACATAATTCAAAAGCAATATAGTATTTAGATAATACTAATTAAAAGTAAAATATGAATAATATTTTATACATCAAATTTTGTTCTACAGAGTAACATAGAATATCACAGTACTTCATTAAATATAGAACATTTATTTGAAGTTTTAAATCAGAAATAAGACAGGTAAGGTAACTTAATAAAGTTATGGTCAAATAAACAGATTTGACCATAATCTTATGTTTAATAACACAACTTATCTTGTGTGAACTCGATATTTAATTTAACATCGAGTTCAACTTCATTATTTTTATACGAAACGATTTTATTACACGGTAGGATGTTCAAGAAATATCATTCAAATAAAAACTCATAATCTCTATTTACACCTATGTGTTACTAGAGATCAAGTGACGGTAAAAATAAGACCGTTTGGAATGTTTTATTTCAATGTCCAGTCTTACTTGAACTTTTAACTTTAACTTTTACATATTCCAAATTTGATTTGATTTTGGGCGCCAAAGTTATTTAAAAAGGATAGGTACAATTTTTTTTTAATTATTAATTTTACTCTGACAAAACATTCCTGCCTATTGAGCATCAATTAAGTGGGTGTCTGTGCATATACCACTACTCTCATTCTATGGGTATACAGTGTGTAATTAAATATGTATAGAGAAACTTACATGTAAAAGTAAGTCGAATAAAACTAGTAGTAATTCAACTTAACAAGTACTAAATAAAGTATCAGCTCATAAAAAAGCACAACGTTAAAAAAATATGTAGGATAATGTGTAATAATAATAAATAATAAACATTTTATTGAATCAAAATCTATTACAACATTTATTGGATCAAAACTTATTACAACTTAATCGAAATTGTTTCAGCTAAAACCTGGTAATTGCAGTGTCGTGGAAGCACCAGTAACTTTAGACCTTGTGGCAGCTGTAGCTCGGTTTGTCGCACTTTTTTTATTTATTATCTTTAACGTAATTCAAAACCCGCGAAAAGTTCAAGCCGTTGCTTTTTTTGTTTTGGAAGCACGCGCTTAGCTCGCCATATGGTGGATCCCCAACAGACGAGCAATAAGTGGTTTTGTTACAATTTTTTCATAACAGCTCATTTTTCGTAGTCGATTAAACGATACAATATATTTTTGTTCAAACTGCTGCCATGCACTAGTAAAATAGTTTTTTCTTCCTAGTAGTACATACAAATATCGACCAGGTAAACAGTACTTTTAGTTGATTATGTAACTGTGGTGCGAAAATGATCTACATTCGAGTATATATTTTATAATCGTACGAAGAAACGCTCATATCGCGCCAATTCCCATTTGGGAACGGAAGTCGAAATATGAATTTTTAAAATTAGAAGCAATGCGGTGCGCAGGTGAGCGCTGTGTGACAGGCGACGACACACCACGAGCGCTACCGAGTGTTTTGACATAAATAATTTAGTCTCCCTAATTAATCATGAATTTGAAAATAATTGATTAACGCTATACCCTAAATGTTTACAATAATTATTTATGTTCTAAAGTAATCATGGGTAGCTGCGTGGGATCTTTTGTTTTTGTTTCCATATATACGGAACACTTTCCTAGTTATTGTAAAGTTTTAGCTAAATATATATTTGTTAATCTAATATGAACTACACACAATTTAATATTAACAAATGTATAAATTATATATTTGTTAATTTAATATGAACCCAACATTTATTAATAACAAACCTTACAATGATTAATTATTACCAGGATCTATGAGCTAGTAAGCAGTAGTAAACTGTTAAGACAGGTGCAAATTTGAAGCTGAAAATATTTGTCAGTTTAGAAAAATTATGAATACACAAAATAATAGCTCGAAAACTACATTATTCTCGGATAAGAGGAAATGGTTGTCAGCGGAGGTGTTTAAATCAAATTCAAAATTGGAACATCTTTCGACAGGAAACGTTAAATATATTAAGTCGCGGTGTGAGAGCAATGACGTCGCACGCAATGCTCATTGTGTTTCACAATTATTCGGTATTATCTAATATTTTATCTATCTGTTCCCTGGTGAAGTTCAGTTAACTATGTCATCCGTAATAATTGGTACAATCTTTGTTTTCGAAGAAAGTGATTTTCTTTCAATATGCAGTAAATAAAAAAAGAATTGGATGAATACTTGATGAGTACGATATTAATACACTCTAAGGTACGATTATCGTGATAGTTAGAAGAGTAAATATCGTTGATACGTAGAAAAATGCTAAAAGTCGGTATAACAGTATATGACCTCAACTTGCGTTTAAAAATAAAGAGTCGCATTCGTTTTCCTGCGAGAGTTCGTCGGAAAATCGACTAACACCAGATCCACCGATATTTATTACCAATAAAATAGCTTATAGCACACCCGATAATAATTACAAACACTTTTTTACTCCACTATTTGTGTATCGAATTTAAACAAAAAATGTCGGAGTTTAGTTTTTAATAAAAATAATTTTGAGCTTACAATAATATCCGGTCGAATATTATTATGTTGGTATTAATTTATAATGGCAGTAGTACTGTCGCAGCAGATGTTAGTCGAGATTCTAATTCAATTTTAACAAGTCCTTCAACGTGTTCGGGTGATCAAGGTGATTTTAAATTTTAATATACGTTTGCAGAACATCAGTAGAAACATAAATAATGATATATCAATAAATAGATTCTCATATGAACTAGGCCTAGAAAGCAGTGGCCGAAGTCTGAAAATCCGACGAAGTAGTGGCCCAATAAAAACCTTCATAGAACTCAAATCGTTCAGTTATTACATTGTCTAGACTCAATAAAATGTAGAGCAAAGAAACGGCACAGAACGCTTATTTGAAAATACAATACAAAAGTTACACATGATTAACTACTATAGTATATACTATAGTAGTTAATCATAATCATCATAATCATCATTATATACTATAGTATACAATAGTAGGCGCTCATAGCCCAGTTGCACTCGGTGATTAGAAACAATCATCGAGGGTAAGCAACGATGGCGCGGTCAGTACCTGGATGGGTGACCGCTGGTGGCATGTTACCATGAGCGTCTCCGTGATTCGGAGGTCACGTTAAGCAGTCGGTCCCGGTTGTTATCATACGATAACAGTCGTGAAGCTTAGTTGGAGGCCTTCGGGCGGCTTAAAAACATCCAACGGCAAGATTTACGTAGCCACAACGTATTCTTGCCAGTCCCCAACCCGCACTTGGCCAGCGTGGGGACGTATGGCCTTAACCCTCTNCTTGTTTTTTTTTAAAATTAGTCTTCTTATATTATGCTTATTGACTTTATTGTTGTGGTTACTGTCATAGTCTATATCAAAAATGGCAAATCGTGTGCATTATGCCGTGTCTATGGCGTTAGTCGTCGGTATGCGCGGCAGGTGCGCCGCCACCTGCGCACGCGCCGACAGTCGTTACAAAAACCGTGTGCGAGCAACGAGGGGGGTTGCACCACGCTGTAAACACTCAGCGTCATACTTAGGACATAGCTGACATAAGGGAAGCCATTAAAACTGCATCGATATATTAATAATGCTTGTTCAAAAGCCGATTTATTTAAGCCGAACAATTTGAAGGCAATAAATATCAAATGACATTTGTAAGAAATTCGATGGCAAGGCACCCTCTTTTACTTCTTTTTGACTAAAGTAAGTGTAATTCGTTTATTATAATGGTTTGCAGTGTATCGAGTTGGGTAAAATTTATTACTTAAATAAATCGACAAATTATATTCGACAAAAATTTATAGTATTAAGTTATTATAAGTAGGTACATATTAATTTAACGTTTTTGTTTCGCGCAACATGAAGTGTAGGGCCATTTATACTATAGCTACTTAAAAGTTAGTTAAGTTAGATTATTGTTATTCTGGATTGTCTATGTAATAACATAACAACATACGAATAAAACTGTCAACAGTATTGTAGCATAATCAAGTTTCTTAGATATAAATTAATTGATTCATTCATGCATTGTAAAAGAAAGCTATAAGCAAGTAAATCACATGTGGGTATTGTGTGTGTGATAGACATAAAACTGCAGGCAGGATGTAGCGGCGCTACAGACGACGGAAGTGGCGGCGCGAGCGCATCAATGACGGGCTACGTGACCTGCTGTTTGTGACGTCACACCCATTCATTTTAATTTCTTAAGTAATGTATTAAATTTGGATGAATAATATACTATACTATTGTGTAATCCAGTTTAGTAATCAGATAGTGTAAAATCGATAAAAATAACCGCAACTAAAACTCGTCTCTACAACCAGATGTGCCTTTAAAGTTTAAAATTGGAACAACAATCATTCCAATTGATTGCGTGTAAAACAGCAACATTTCTTGAGATCGTATTGTCTATCTAATACTTAGTCTGAAAACGGATACAACACATGTCTTTATTGGATATCCTTGTTTTGTTTTATACCCAAACATCCCTATCCTGAATATGAAACCGATTTATGTCTACTGCAAGGGAGTTTGACTAAAAGGAAGTGTACCCAAGTCTACTCAGTACTGTCAGCGTGTTTTATTTCCGTTGATTGAAAACTTTAAACAAAACTATCGGAAAGATTGAAAACTTGTGAGGATTACGGCGTGTAGCTACCGGAGGTAGCCATATTAATTTATGAATGAATTGAACAATGTACGTGATGTCGTTGACGAGTCTATGACGTCATACGCCGCACTGTACAGTATTCAGTTCGCGAAATACAGGATTCAAAAAAGGAATAAACTAACACATTTTTAAAGGATAATGGAGTTATTCTAATGTCACCCTTTTATTGTTTTAAATTTAGAACTGATTTTTAAATTACTTTTTTCGATGTTACTAATGAAGTGGATCGCCTGGTTGTTTTTTGTAACAATCGACTAATAAGAGGTATTTGTTGGTGATAAACTTTGATACAATGCACATGTTTCCCAGGTCATGGGCCAACACCTGCGATGTTAGACAGGTGTTTCTAATGTGCCTCCTTGTTAGAGGCGTCCTTAGGTCATCTTTTTAGTACCTACTTGTTATCTGTTTATGAGCACGTAATATACATTTTGAAATTTTAAGATCATATGTTTTTTTTTATATATTTAAGCTGCCAAAATGACTTTGCCTTGCCTGATGGAAAGCATGAGCAGAATCCAAGAGTGGTGGTCACCATCCTCAATGCGAAAAAGAACAATGCAGCATGGTGACCCACACTATGGCGACAATATTATTCTACAATATTCAAAATACGCCCGTACTTTGGCGACTTAACTAAAAAAACATACTTAGATAAAATAAACTATATATACATATATATATTGTTAAAAAAGTTCTTATATGTTATTATCATCCTATCGCAGTCCACTGCTGGACATATACCTCTCTAATTTCACGCCACTTAGTTCGATCCTCGTCTTCTCGCATCCAGCTCCTGCCAGCCGTCTTGCGCAAATCATCGCTCCACCTGGCCTGTGGACGTCCTACACTACGTTTGCCGAGACGCGGTTTCCACTCATGAACATGAACCAACGGTTATCGTTCTTATACGTATAAAATCACCATTTTTTACTATTAAATTAGAATAAAAAATTGTCAATCCAAAAAATTAAGCCATAAAAGGTTTGTGTATTGACTACGTAAGACTTTAATCTTGAAAATTAATAATACAATGAAGATAAGTGTTTAAGTCTACTCGTTCTAAGAATAATGATTAGTTTCAATATTGCTTTAATACCTTAGAATTATGTGTCCCGCTAAAGATGGAACATTTATCGTACCACACATTAGCTATGTATTTATTAAATATCTAGTTTAATTCGCAATATGTCTAAAAATCTGGTTCTTGTCGTCTAATCGACGCTACTTTTGTACGTGTTCAAACTAACTCAAGTAAGACGTACGTGTACGACCTGTACACGGAGAAAAAGCTTGAAAAATTCTCATAAAAATCTATAGCGTTTGGTTTGTGACATTCGTCAGTATGTATAATATCACAATAGTTGTCACGACAGCGAGATTTGCTGCGTGCTGTAAAAGGAAGGAAGCGATTACTGAAAGGTGATCGACCTGCACCGTTACCTCTAGCCTCCGAATGGTCAACGTTTATGATCGCGTCGCTTGTGCCAGCAATACACCGATTAAATCTGAAGCTGTCCTATGAATATTCAAGATATAAAACTACGTGTTGTGCTTGAGAACAAGTACGACTTAATTTACGGGGTAATGAGCTAGTATTGTTAGCATAATGTCATTAATGTTATTTATGTAACGGAGTTCGATGTTTATGGAAATCACAGAAGTCAAGATTCAAGGACGTCGTTCTAAAGAGACCGGATTTTAAGATCATCAAGAATAGGTTGAAGGTTAACTTTTATTGAGTTTATAACTACAAGATAATAAATGATTTTGTAATGACCTGTTGGTGTTATTTCACAAGATTAAGGCTAAGGTTTACTGTAAAGGGTACTAAACAGTTCCATGTTTAAGTATCATTTTTGTTGTACACAGAAACGGTAGGCTTCCAGATAGTCGATATATTTGTCACCCAAAAAAAAAGATGTCTATCAAAATAAAACGTATATTATTCAGTTTCTGACAGAGAAAAAAGTGTAAAAATGTAAACTAACCACAACTTATATGTAACCAAACAAATGATTTTGTCTTTTGAATTACTTCTATAATATTTAATTATGGTATTACAGAGTAATTTGAGGATATTCTAAAATTTAAATAAATGCAATTGTCAATAGTCTTTGAGGCGCTCATAGCCCAGTTGCACTCGGTGATTAGAAACAGTCACCGAGGGTAAGCTACGATGGCGCGGTCAGTACCTGGATGGGTGACCGCTGGTGGCATGTTACCATGAGCGACTCCGTGATTCGGAGGTCACGTTAAGCAGTCGTTCCCGGTTGTTATCATACGATAACAGTCGTGAAGCTTAGTTGGAGGCCTTCGGGCGGCTTAAAAACATCCAACGGCAAGATTTACGTAGCCACAACGTATTCTTGCCAGTCCCCAACGCGCACTTGGCCAGCGTGGGGACGTATGGGCTTAAACCTCTCCTGAGAGGAGACCCGAGCCCAGCAGTGGGACATTATGGGTTGTTAATTGATTTGACAGGTAGCGATAATTAAACGATTCTTTCAAGTTTCTTAATAGCAAATTAAGAACATTTAGCGTCGGTTTATCGAGCAAATGACAGACCAATAAATTTAGATTTAATTAAATTGTTTTTCAACTTTAATAGAGGTGTGATCTCTTGTAAACTATTTTTTATGTTATCAATAGAAATAATTATAAACTTGATTTTCTTGCGAGTGTTTGACAAAGAGAATGAGTTTTCGAAATGTAAAAAAAAATATATGTGGTGGCCATTACGGCGGAGTTTTTCAAACTGATGTATGATATGTTAAAGTGCGGACCTAAATTTTAATGTGAATATCTTTTTATCTAAAGAATCCTTTCTGGATTTAATGACATTTTTATTATATTTAACATGAATCTGTAGACCTAATGTTGTTATGGAAAAATTCCAAATATTTCAAAATGGATTTATTTTAACGTATTATTTTATAATTATGTCAGTTGAGGAGGTACTTTTGAAATTCACTTGTTATTATCATCATCTACGAAGCAGTACTAGCCATGGTGATACAAAAATTGAATTAACAAAAGAACTAGGCTATAATCATATGTCATCAATTCTTATTGAAAATATTTCAATGAAGTTTAAGTGATATTCGATTTTCATCAAAATACGTGAGTAGGAGGTAATTATAATTATCAAAATCTAGATGTGTAATTACTTCCCTTTGAACTTGCTAACTTGACTAGAAAGACCACTATCCAAAGGTGAATATCAGATAGTACTTGTCGCGTTAGCAAATATCTGATATACAACTTATGTTTAATATTCAAATTGTCAATTTCTAATGAATTGCTTCCTTAGTATATAACTGTAAAAGCATTTGTATTAATACCTTTCTACTTATTTAAAGTAGTATATTTCAGTGAAACACACGTCAAGATAACACCTCAGTTCATTGAGATGTTTGTGATTCATAAGTGATTCATTTAGATAAACCATATCCAACACCTTACGATAACAGTTGATTTAAATCCAAAAGATACCCACAGTCCTCTAGCGAAAGATTATAAAGTTATCTCATGTTAATAAGTAGATAGTGTTGAGAAGCTGATCAGGGCTGTTAGCAGGGTTTTCACGTAGTTTATGTATGCAAATGTAAGATATGTGACAATACTGCAAAGCTTTTTATGCGCGTCACGCGGCGGAAGCGCGGACGGGTGAGGTGCGCGGGCGCAACCCCGCGCCCGCCGCCGGATCCAACATGGCGTCGGCGAAAGTGCTTCCGCTCCCTACTTGAGAGTTCTCAATGAAGCGCTGCTTATTTATAACGTAAATGTGTTTATGATTTAAATAAATGTAGAGCTTTTATAAAGATACGATTTGTCAGCGTTCATTTACCTTGTCCGCTTCCTGTGTTCAATGAATTAAACTGTTTTATTGAACGAGAGATAAAAATTTGAATTTAACATTTGTTTTATTACTCATTTGCCATATAACATTATTTTTATAGCGTGACAGTATTATTACAATGTATTGCATTGGGATTATATTTACGGTGTGTTGCTGTCACTTAGTACATTTTTAAAAGAAATTATGCAGACGAAGGCAACATCGATTAATCGAACAAAAATACATTGAATTTCTTATTTACATAATAAGATTTTATTTTTAAAAATAAAAATTGTGTATTATTATAATTTATTGCTTTGAAATTTTTGCTTCAGTAATGTAACCCAGAAACTATCAATATATATTATATGAATCTATTAGTAATTAAAAAAAAAAAAAATCTATCTACATACTATCAACATATAAAATTAAAAAGAGATCTACAAAAATCCTTTAGTTATAGAGATTTAGCTTGCCTGTTTTCTATGAAGAGTTCAATATGTAGGTATTTAATTGTGTGTATATATAAGTATATATAAGTGTATATTTATATTCTTAATATCCTCATAGTAAATGTTATATCGAATAATATTTAACATCGAAACTTTAACATAGAATCATCAATTTGCTTGATTGTATAATAGCAATCTGAATAAGACCAAAAATTAGCCTATTCCTCATCCCGAATAACGATATTTTCTTTTAAAATATAACGAAACAATGTTCTCTACTTCTAATATCTAATCTACGTACACAGAAAAATGCAACAATTAAATCGTAAGAGATTTTCATTTTTCTTAGATCAAATGAGTAGTTTTTAAATATAATATATTTTACATACCCGTTGGTAATATGAAGGAAGGGTCACACATAGTATCCAGTGCTGGATCATACGCAAGTCTGTTCTGTTCACCATAATGCAACTTGCTTGTATTAGGCACTGTTTGTTCATAACTCAACCTAGCAACACTAGCCAACGCTTGTTCATAGTTCAACCTAGTATTATCCCTTTGCTGCTCCGTCTGGCTCTCTGGGTAAGATTTCACTTTAGCACTATAGTCTGTAAAGTTGAGTTTAGTGAGTGTGGACATCGGGATGTCGATAGGCACCGCGCACGGGGGCACGGCGGCTTCGCGCGGCGCCTCCACCAGAAGCATGGCGGCCCCAGCACCTGCCCCCGAGCACTTCTGCACCGGTCAACAACACATAACACCGACGCACTGATTCTATTATTTTTCCCAACTATACGTAGTTTTCATCAATTTTTTTTTACAGAAATATCAGTTCGGATATCTTGCAGCTTATTGTTAATCTATCTTTATTTATTAAACAGCACAATTCTTATCGTTACTTTATTTTCACTAGTTGTATGACTGATCGCGATTAAAATGACGAGCTTTCGTTCGCGAAGAGAGAGCTATAGCACCGTACGCCGTCGCGCCTAATCTCCGACTGAGAGCTTTCGGGCGGATCGACGATCGAGAGGGCGGCCCTGGAAAATGCTGTCCGAACAGTGCCGAGGATAACCGAACGCACCCGAGCGGCTACGAACGAACACGACCTGTCGCGTCACCTGCTACACGACCAACTGTTGCGCGACCGTTGATTTTTTGCCAACCCTCCCGATGACTATCAGGGAAATTAGCACAACCTTACATCGTGTAGACACAACAAACAATATAAAATCTGTTACGATATCATGTACAACTAGTTTTTTTAAACCTAGCAATAAGTAATTTACGTTGCGATTAACTGCTTGTGTTAGTGGTTTACGTGTGTAAAATGGAACTTCCCAATGCAAGCCAAATTAAGTATAAAGTACCGCTACTGTCTGTGTAATATTAAAATACTGTATGTAATGCACTTACTTGATATATTTCGTACGTTAGTGACACGAAATTTGATCACAAAGGGTAACATTGTGTAATATTTTATGAACATTTCTTTTACTAAAATATGTACTTTTATCTTTTAAACTTTAATTTGCCAGGACTAAAAAGGTTTGATTTTTTTAATTATGAACTATGCCAACTTTAGGATTTATGCATATTGAACAGTTATTACGGAATAATAAGGTACATAATGTATTATATTTTTTTAGGTTACGTCTTAATAAATCACACTAAAAAATACCAAGAATATATTTACTTATATTCACAGTATCACCTTATAATAAATATTTCATTCTTGTTACGTATTTATTTTCCTGTTGGTTATCATTTAAGGAAAATGCTATCGGAAATAAATGTGGCACGAAATCCAGTTATAAATTGAGAACATATTCAGAGTTCTAAAAATAAACAATCTACCTACTTTAAGAAATTACTGTATGTAAATATGTACTTTATTTTACCAAAGACAAACAATTTATAATGTTTCTTGCTTGAAACGAACCGGTTGCAAGTTTCGATCTATTATGTGAAAACGTTGTTTCTAGACGTGTTAAAATTTGATGAGCTATCAAATAATATGTTACTCTAGAGAGCCTATAATCTTTCGGCATTGCATGTACATCTATGTGGTAATTGGTTGGTTTAAGTAAAGATTGTTTCATTTTTGATGATAAAAGCTATTCAAAAGTAATTTAATTAATACACCCACAACTCCGACTATCCAATAAGATGATATGTGAATATGTTTTTTTTTTTTATATTTAAACTGCCAAAATGACTGTGCCCTGCCTGATGGAAAGCATGAGCAGAATCCAAGAGTGGTGGTCACCATCCTCAATACGAAAAAGAACAATGCAGCATGGTGACCCACACTGTGGCGGCCTGGGGGAAAGGGGGATGGTGAGGGGCATAGGGGGCGTTGGATTGGGGTATGGGCCTCCGGTATCCTCACTCACTCGATGAAACACAGCGTAAGCGCTGTTTCACACCGGTTTTCTGTGAGGCCGTGGTATCACTCCGGTCGAGCCAGCCCATTCATGCCGAAGCGTCGCTCTACCACGGTAAATTTCATTCAACAGAATCAACATCTTATTGATTTTTGTACGACATCGTTTCTCAGTTGTTTCGCTCTAATAGTAGCGCTAACTATACACCTGTTACAACATATTAAAAAAAGAATTAAATTTTATTTACAAGTTAAACCCACGAAACTTCTCTCAAAGTCATCTTACGAATGAATTTTGTGATGCGACGACAAGTATTTATTACATCTGTGCAATATTTATCTTTTAATTTTCTAAATTCAAAAAGAATAGAGAGTGCACTAACCAGATTCGATTATAAAACAGACTAAAACTAAAAAAATATATCCAATGAAATCCTAGACAACACTTTTACCGCTTTACAGCTGTTCAACTCGTATAGATCATTTCGAACCTGAGAAAAAAACAGTTGGATTGTTTCACAAAGGCGTGTGTAGGTAAGGAACGTCGCGTATCATAATTACGTTATAATAATGACCATGACGGCCGACCTTGGAGTTGATTCCCATTGTTTGGTACTACACCTACTACATACTTGAATTTTAAATGTAGCCATTCGCCTTAATGTAACAATACCGAATAGCGAATACAGTTGTTCTTTTTACGTAATAGTTCATATTGGCGCTTTGGTTTTCATTACGTGATGAGAGATTGTAAATATTAAAAAAAAGTGTAACGTTTGTCCTTGATAAATTAACGGTGGAGTTTTTTTAATGCTTCAATTTTACAGAAACCGAAAGTCACTAGCTTTATTCGTGAGTATTGTATTTTTTTATTTGTTTTTTAATGCCGCTAGTAAAGGCACACAAAATTTATGATTTTAATAATTTAACAACAAAATTTAGGATATCTTTTTCTTTTTTTTTGAATTAGGAATGGTAACAGATATTTGAGTAGGCGGTGCAAATACAATTCAGATACTGCAGGATGTTGACAAAAGTTTCACTTAACCAAAGACAGATGCATTTAGCATTGCGATAAGATAGAACTCGACGCGATGGGAGGGCACGAGCTAGTGGGCTGTGCCGAACTGGGTCAAGTTACAGGGGTGGGTACAGGAACACAAAGGTAGTGAGGGGAGACGATCGTTTCGGGCATAATAGCCACCTGAGCACGTGTGCCACCGGATACACCACGCTATTGTCTACCGGAGGAAGCGATTTCGACGCCGTCGGAAGATACGACGCCGATTTTTTGTTAGTATGCTATAACTCAGGCACAACTATAATGACTAGTGCGTGATAAGGGAGAAAAGTAACTATAAAGTGGCATCGTCAAATTTGTGACAACTAGACCTCACAGGCATTGAATATTTAGTAGCGCGTTGACGCTTTGATATCTTATTTACGAGATAAATGCAGAAAAACAGAAAAAAATAATCATGAAGATGACAGTAACTACGAATATACAGTGTAAAGTACGATTTGTAAAATTCGATTTTAAAGATAAAACAGAAGTTCTAATAGCAATAATTCACGCTATGATTTTTCTGTTATCTTTTAGAAAGTTTTTAACAGATACTATTACATTAAATTATACTCATTTACAACCTTTTCTATGTATGACAACGAACGTAACATGTAGGTTACGAGTTTTAAACTAGGAGAGTAAGTCGATGGAGCACACACGAAACGCAATTAGCGAGACGAGAGCACTACGCGATGCACGCCTTTCCACCGGGAAATGGCGCGGGAAATGAGTTCTCGATATTTGAATAAATGCTCCGAGGAAATAAACATTGTGGTGAATATTGTCTTCGATTGTGGAACAATCTCCCGTCATGTAATAGTAGTGTACGAGGAAATGGAATCGTTGTTATGGACGTGTGATGTGTGCAAAAACCATAAGTAGTCGTTTCAAAGGTATTAGTGGCGACAGGAAAATGATAATGATAACGATAGCGATTACCATAAACAATATAGTAAGATGTTTTAAAATCAAGTTTTTAAAACCCTTTAACATAGCTAAAATGTACGCAGTGGTTTATTTCGAGGAAATTTTTAATACAAAACATTATAGGAATAGTGATACTGTGGATACATAAATAAAAATATATAAATAAATAAATATACCGAACATCTAACACACAATGCCACCTAGTCCCAAGCCAAGCAGAGCTTGTGTTATGGGTACTGGATAACTGATATAAATACACGTATAATTTTTTTATAAATACTTACATATTATACATAGAAAACAGCCTAGCTCCGAAAGAAATATTTGTAGATCATACAAACATTTGGTATTATCCGGGAATCGAACCCGAGACCTCAAGCACAGCAATCGCATACATTACTCAGCGCCACCTAGGCGTGAATACATAAGGTGAACAAGTGATTGTAGACTTTTGAATATAAATGAACTTAAGATAGCAACCGTTTATATCTTTAATTCTTTAGACGCCTTAAATTCTATAAATCAAAGTCCAATGTGTAGTAGACACCTCAAGGAGGCGGCATTTAAAAAGGTACAAATTACGTATGGCATCGGCGTAATATCGATCGCAAAAACCCGGGCAGATATCGAAACATGCCGGTGGCGGGCAATCGATATTCACAAAGTAAACTCCCCATACACAGCGTCGCGTTTAAATTTAAAAATAAAATTTACCAAGGAATTCCCTGCTTTGAATTACATTAAGTGTAAACAATAAAGCGTTAGTGAGCGTATCGGCTGCGGCAGGAGACGGAAGTCAAGATAAACAATCTTTTTTAGATAAAAACTCTGAAAACAGTCCATAAATCTGTATCACGGTTCGGCAACACTTCATCCAGAACTGTCAAAGCGAAAACGGTGACGAGCTTCAACGCCGCCTACGGTCGCATGTAATTATAGCATTAACAATACAAAAGATTTTTTTAAACAACGTTCCTAACCTTTGCACTAATTAAAAAGAGCATCGCATCCGGTTCTGTCGATTATACGAAGTGATTGAATCCTAATTTAAATTTCAATTTATGTTCTATATTAGACCCGGCTAAGGTTTAAAATTTTTACTTCCGGTGAATTAAGGATACTATACACTATTCTGTGACATTCATTAACTATAATTTGTTTTATATTTCGAAGACCGGCTATAACATTAAAAAGCAAAATTTTATGAGATTTTGTCGGACGGCTATTATTTGTTAAGCGTAACTCGCTGTAGTTTTTGTCAACGATGTATGGTGCGACGTTAGACGATGTTACTCAGTGGGCTGTGTTTTAAATTGGAGCGAGTCCGGGACGTCACTTCCGGTACCAATAATTTATTTCTCTCGGCCTCCGTCATGTGTCGCGATGGCGCGTGATTCGACATTTATCCACGTTTATATTTGGAACGATTTCTGAGAACATTATGATTGTGACATATTCTTGATCCAGACGCGACCTCGCTTCTTTGCTCTTCACATGATTAGATGCACACATATTTAACATAAAATAGCAAATCTGCCGTTAGTATATTATTCTTTCAACTCTTTGGAAACAGTTATAGTTATTATAGTAAAGAAGGCATGAATCCTCGAATGCAACATTGTAGTGTACATGTGAGCTCACTATAACTTAATATCTCCTGTAAAAAATTCTTCAAATATGTCCTGTTCAGCCTATTCTTAAACTTAGTAAGATGACCTCCGTACACAAATCACGCAAATAATCTACTAGTGACAGAATATTAATATTCTGATACTACTATTTATGACGGTACTTTATCATTAAACAAACAAATTCAAACAATTTGACACGATATGCATTAGTTGACAAGCCTAAATAAATATCGCTAAAAAAATTTATCGCGGGTTTAAATATCGAATAAAAAGTGGTAAGTCAATGAGCGATGCGTGGAACGTTGTTGTGACAGCAGTGGCGGTATCTCAGGGGCAGTGTTGCGAAGGACAACGGCGCCCACGCTGTCCGGCCACCGTCCCTCTCTCCCGCGATACACCCCCCTTGTTCACCCGCCTGTTCACCCTGGTCATACTGATAACGTATCGGGGCACAATACATAGTATTTAATATATAATAACCCATATGTTCAACATTGTGAACTTTGAATATATCTATATTTTAATACGTGAAGCCAAAACTATATACTTTTTATACGAAAATTATGCGAACCAAAGAGCATGAAATTTGACACAGTTAGTGTTTTAAGGGAGTGCAAAAGTTTTACTCAAGTAAATATATATTTAACTGTCATTTATGTAACCATTTGTTGTTTTCTAAATACATATTGCAAAATAATCAAAATTGAGAGTCTATTCTTCGTTTAAAATACAATTTGACGATTTTTCTAAACGATTTTTGGAATAGGAGAAACGCTCTCTATATTGTCTTCTATTGTATTTCTTTCAAGAACAATTTCACATCAACCACCCCGACACAGTATAATATCAAAATATTTGCTGTTAGAAAACCGACTGCATGTTAAAAGTATCAAAATTGTTGGACTCAAACACTATAACAAAAAAAATCTCTGGTATAGGTTAGTGTCAAGAAAAATTACTAACTCATGTGATTTACTGGTGGCCAGTACGCAAGCAAGACTTAAACTTAACGAGACTCGAGACATAATTAAAATACGCACCACCTAATAACGGATAATGAAGACTCAGCAAATATTTGTTTTTGCGGGGGATTCCTACGATGAGCGCACCACTCACACAAATAAGGCAATTAATTGAATTCGGCATTTCAAAGGTGCCGCCGCGGGCTTTGTCGGCGCCTCGAAACTTGCGAACTGTAACCCTACACTTGTATTGAACGATTGGCTTGTCTACAATCCAATGGGAGCTCTATGGATCCGCGAATTACTTCACTAGTAATCCCCACACCGGCAGACACCACAGACAAAAGAACGGTCTAAAACACCTGCGAAATTGATAAATCGTTCATCGTATTATGTTTCGCGAAAAAACGTACCTTACACCGTGTCTTAGAAATTACTTAAAAACTCGTACAGTAAGCAGCAAAATATTAAAAAAGTTAAAATCACAATGAGACACTTGAGAGTATATAACGTCAAGTGAGATTTTAAACATCAGAAGCAGGACATTCAATCCTAACATAAGTAGGTAAATTGGTATGTTCTCATATCTCAATTGCTCAACCTCGTTATGAAATATTGCCTATAAGTTTCGATAGGCACAGAAAAAGACAAGAAAAAAAATAAAAGACAGGAAAGAAGAATTATATCTAAAAAAAAATGCGTGCGTACAAAGTACACATGTCAGAAGTGAAACTTCTAAGAAGTTTCACTTCTGACATGTGTACTTTCTCCCACCTCTCGCTCCATGGCACTGTGCGTGATACGACAATCGCACTATCTCACTTTTTCTCTCGATCTTTCTCACTTGCTTGCTCCCTACTCTCTCTCCATCGCTAGTTGCTTCATGCTACGTTCGCCCTGTCTTACTCTCTCTCTCAATCGGTCTCGATCGCTCTCTCTCTCTTTTTCGACACTTCCGTTGCATACTTGCGTGATGTTACATTTGTAAAATTTTACCCTCATGCGCCTAAAGAAGTTTCACTTCAAAAACCATAATTAATTAACAAAATCTACATTTGCAAAAGGCAAGGTGTATAGAGAAGCTAGTATTATACTATACTAGATCTTTTTACTGTATTGTAGGTTACAAATAACTATAACACTGAAATGAGTTCAAATTACTGAGGCTTTGAGTACGGTGGCTGCTATTACGTATCTTTAATCATTATCTACTTATTTGTTTAGATTATTATCCTCCAGCCTTGCTACACCTATTTTGGACATTTGGACATTTTAACACAAACGCCATCTAGTTCCAAATTAAGCAGAGCTTGTACTATGGGTACTAGACAAGAGATATTAATACATATATACTTTTTTTTTGTAAATACATACGTATTATACATAGAAAACACCCAAACTCCGAAACGAATATATGCAGATCATACAAACATTTGGTCCGACTCAGGAATCGAACCCGAGACCTTTAGCACAATAGTCGCATACACTACCACTGCGCCACCGAGGCAGTCAAAGAAAAAAGAAAACAAAAATGGAAAGGAATGTGTAAGGCACACCACTTTTGTTTTATTTTTACTTTTTTTAAAAATTGACGTTTTATTTTAGTATTCGTATCTAATTAACTATACATACAGAAGCATAAACCACGTTTGGTGTACTAAACGGGTACATGCGCGAACTTTTAAACCAAGCAATATTGTGTTTGTGTGGAAAATTCCTTTGACATTATTTAAGCACACCCACACACGAATACATAGGCATTTATGTTATCGTAAACATAAAACCGTTTACTGAACATTAAATAAATTAAGAAAAGCACCCACTTATCTCATATTATATATCATCTAACTATAAAAAGATGTTTCCATACAGTATTTAGAGATAATAATTGATTTGGATCGAAAAGTTTTTAATAAAATCAGAAACTTTTATTATGCCATGAATTTTATCAATGGCGTATGTCGTTCAAAATTAAAATAGCTGTAAAACGAACGATAAGGACAGCTTTTGAATATTAAAACCGTTTGTGACTGGAGTGACCCTTGCTTTTTATATGAGGACAATAACATTGACAAGCAAATCAGATTTCAAATACAAATCAAGGCCACGTGGGATAGGTGAAGAAAAAAGGCTGATTGAAAGGGCACTTTGTAAGAACCCTTATTAAGGGCTTATTGGAGGACAAGGGCCCCTCAGGGCCGCGGCCGCGGTGCGAGTCTGCAAGCACCCTATCAAAGAAACAACCCCTTGCTCTTTTCGTGTGCCAGCCCTTAAGTACTGCGTTTTTATTAACTTCTTACCTGTCTGCACTTGAAAGGGTACTAAAGGGATTATGAGTTTTTTACGATGTTATACTCAATGAATAACATTTACTTCATGGTCTTTTAAAGTAAAATTTGATGTTTGCGATCTTCGATTTTATAGGATTCGTTAATAGTGCAGTATTTATGATATGATATTATAAGCATTACGATATGGGGAATCAACCAAATCAAGTACATTGTTTACGACTTTATTTTATTAAAACAATATTTTTTTAGCTTTCTATACTCATAACCTTACTACCGAATAGACCTTGTTCTATGGCCTATTTTGATGGCGCTTGCTTTCAATTTTTTCTATCCCCTAATATCCTTTATATGAGTTTTCGTAGCTTGAAATTTGAAAAGGTTGCGCACGTGCGCAGGAGTGTGTATCGGGTTGCACCGGAAGCTTGCTAGTGAATCACAATGGCCACCGGATGTGGCTGCTCGAAACGACACGTATCTTTTTATTGATATCTTAGAAAACTCAATATTTTTCTTGTCGACACTTCAGAACTATTGACAGTTGTGAAGTACATACATATAATGTAAATTATATTGATTTGTGCCTTTATAACTGGATTCTATTCTGACGTTTTTATATTATAACAGGATCTAAATTGGTGGTGGTGTGTTTACATTAATTACATTAATTACAAAATAAATAGATGCAGGTGTGGAATGATTGAAGTCTATTTTATACAAATTTTCGTATTTACTATCGAAAAAAAAATCAAATCATTTACAAAATGCAATTCTGTTGTGCTTATATGTTTTATTTTGTAGGTTCTTTACAAATAAGAATGCCTAGTTTCTAAATACCTTGAGTTTTCTGTTTTGCGGAATATAATAGAAGCAGAACTGTTTTAAAAGTTCTAAAGTAAAATTATTTTAGCACGCTTTTTTAATAATTTTTAAATACGTTTAGAATTGAAAAGTTAAATACCAAATGTTTTGTTAATAATAATGTTATTGTTAATAATATTAATGTCCGAAAGTATTTATTTATTTTATTTAATAATGTTGTTTTGAAGTAAACATGATGACGACGCGTCTCAATTCGTACGATTAATAATAATTGTATTGATATACCTACACTACTAAAAGCTCGAAAAATGTTTTTCTATTATATTTATTTTCGTTTCATCTAAGTATTTTTGAAATTAATATTGATTTACCTCATTAACTTTCGTCAATTCTATTCCGTGTTCTACAAATATCGAGCATTTTGTTTATATTTGCGCAGTGATTACTGTGGAATGTCTGTAAAAGGATTCCTAGGAGATAATCAAACGATTAGAATTTGGAATCACCATATTAGGATGACTATCGCTGGAATATTTGTTTGGAAATCGTAATTAAACATTGTAAATACCAGACTTTATAATTTAATGGCAGCTAACTGCGCTGCTGCTTTTATTCTGCGTTCAACAATATATTATGCCAATTATTCGATAGTTATAACGAGTTATACCATTAAATGATTGTGATAGTGTTATATGTTATTTTTTAGAATTTGCAGTAATATAATAATTTTTGACAGCACGGTTGGCAGCGGTTTAAGGACGCCACACCGCTTTTTTACTACGCCAAGTGTTGTAGGTTCAAACCCCACATGGGACTACACTTTGTCTGATCCATAAATTGTTGTTCTGAGTCTGGGTGTTCTTTGAGTCGGTTCAGTTTTCTTGTTTTATTACTGTTTGAAGTCTATACAGTCCTAATGGGTGTAACCGATTGTCACGTTTCCTTGAAGAGAAAGACGTGATTGTTCCGGTGATTGATAGAACTCTGTCTAAATAGAGTGTAATGTAACACCCGTTTTACACCGGTTATATGCTACTAGCTTTCTCATCGTTGTTTCTTAGCGTTTTAGACGTGAAAACATTACAGATAGATAAAAATAGTAACTTATACAATTTTTATATTAGCAAGGATAAAATAATATCTAAATAAATGTACATAGAATAAAACAGATAATTCCTAACAAACGTAGTAACACGACCTCTAACTAACCCTTTCGAGTTAAAGTATGACATTACGTTATGTTAATGCGTATTCAATAAAAAGTAAATGGCCATTACTGTTGTGTAGGGTAAGGATATCAGGTTGTTTAGGGCGGGGTCTGGCCGGTTGATAAATCAGTGCGGGTCGCAACGTTGGACGTCTGGCGTCGCCACGTTCACTGCACCGCATTAACTGCCCGTATCACTTTATGGAAATAAATTATTATGATTGGCTGCCACGTAATACACTCGATATATTACACTGGCAACTCGTAAATGTACGCTAATAAGGATGATTATACCCAGTGCAGTTTATTGTCGAGCTCATAACTTGAACGATGCGCGTTATTTACAGATAAACTTTTTGATTTCTCCTTAGAATCATATACGAGTATGCATCAAAAATAGTACCTATCTATGTTTCACATAAATAATGAAAGTTGGTTACTGAGACGTTGCCGCGATATCAATGTCATAATAATTAATTTTTATTTCTATTTTAACATACCTTTCCGAAAATTGATAGCCACAGAATAAATACAATCTGAATTTCAACAAAAACCTCCTTTGTGAAAATCACTGGTGACCTATGTGTAGTGTTTTTGTTTTGCTTTCAATCTGATTTTCTATGTTTCTAAAAGAGGGTTAAACTTCAAGAAATCAGAAAAAAGACACGCTGCTTTAAGGGAGTCTGGTCCTGCGTTAGCTACAATTACTTTTTGGATTAGTGAATTTAAACGTGGTCGAGAACTATAATGAGTCCAGATCCGGCCAGCTACCAACCTCAGTAACTCATGAAAACGTCATCAGGGTAGAGTGGCTATGGCGATAGAATAGACATATTACACATCGAGAGATATAGGCTGAACTAAACATTGGATCACAGGAATCCTGCATGACTACGTATGCATTAGGAAGGATAGAAAGTCACGATGGAGACCTCATTCTCTCACCGATAAACAAAAATGCCGTCGTATGATCGGTGCAAATTTATGTTAGAAAAGTTCGAAGGAAGAACCTGGCAAAACATATCCTATCTTCTTACAACTGATGAATCATGTATATGGCTACGATCCTCTCACGAAGCAGCAACCCACGCAATGGGTGTTTGAAGAGAAAGATTTGCCTACAAAAGTTGTTCGCGGTCGGTTAGTAAAAAAATGATAGCAGGTTTTTCGACGCAGTAGACCAGTAGTAGTAATACCGCTAGAAGACCGTAGAATAGTTACTAGTGAATGGTATAGCGAAGTTTGTCTGTTTCAAGCTTTCGGGGACTTGGATAGGGAGCGCCCAAGGAGCGGCGTCTGTGGCATTCTTTTTTACCAAATAACGCACCCACTCACTCAACTGCTAGAGCTATGGACTATTCGACAACTTCGAGGGTATATATTTTACCCCATCCTTAGTACAGCCCAGATTTATCTCCATGCGATTTATTTATTTCCCATGGTAGAAGTAAGCTCCGTGGGCGAAAATTTTGTACTGCAGACGATACCGTCGAAGAATTTCGGCTTTTATTTTTTCGACCTCCCGCAAGATACGTTTTTTAAATCTTTCGAAGGCTTCCCCCGAATGCATAAGTGCGATTGAGATTGTAGTGGGATATATTAAAAAGCTGTAAATAAAAATCATTTTTATACTAACTATTTATCAATTCACTATTTTTGAAACAGCCCCTATAGGTTTTCAGTCGCAGAAGACCAAGAATATTATGTTTAAAAAACTACTATTGCTAAGACTCAAAAAAATTTTGCAACATTGTTCCGAGGCGTATGTCCGGCGATTAGCCGGCGAGTGCGCAATGCGTGGATGTGCCGGCGGGCGATCGCTAGTCCTTGCGACAGCGCGGATGCCACGAAATTGCACCAACGCAGCATTAACCATATACCACACGCTTTATTAATACGAGTGCAGTTGCAAAATATTGAATATATACGATGTGTTTTTGTGCGTTAACCTTCAGCTTCGTCGGCCCAGTTGCATTAGTTTGCAACGCTCGAGTTGCTGCGAGGACGCGAGAAATTCACCCGAGTACAAACACGCGACGAGTCAAAACTCCTCGATACGTCTGCACTTGTACCTACAGAATGCATGCATCTTATTGTGCACCTCTTAATAATACGTCTTACTCCCTGTCTAGATTAACCAACACCATATTTGACTAAAAGAATAATTTGCGCATAAAGAGAACTACTATTTATTTTGTATGGACATGTACTTGATAAAAACAAATTGATATTTCTACGGAGAGGCCTACGTACAACAGTTGACTGTTGCAGTTGATGATGATGATAATGTATTGAAATGTATTATTCAATAAAAAATATTAAGTAATAGTTCGAAGCTATAAGAATTATTACTACAGTTAAACTATTGTTGTGAAATTAAAAGAGGGACTCACCACGCCACACCATAACAGGGTCCAACTCAGTGGAGTCCCTCGAACGGGAGCTCGGGTGTAAGAACATAGCTTAACCAGAGTCCAGCTCCGCCATGTTGGCTCACTCACTCCATGCACAGCACACTTATCTATCGGGAGATATCGCTCCAACCCGATGAAGTATATTCTATAATCCTAGCAAAAATTTAAAACTAATTACAGAGAGAAAAATGCAGAATATAAATAAAAAATGAAATATTAAAAGGAGATTTACGATAAGTGTTGACAATGACAGATCACGACACAGAACTTTTGGACAATTGACTCCTTCGTCTTAGAAAAATGCGAGTGATGAGCAACGGCGGTTGGAAGACTGGCCGCGAGGCCGCGCAGCTAGCGCGCACAGCGATAGACGAGGATGGTAGGGGCGGTGGATTGAACAATCTACTCTTAAACTATAATAAACCATAGTTTTGAGCATAATTACTGACCAGCACTATTATCTTCTAATATTTTATGTCAAAGACTGCTTCTACATGAAACTAATTAAAGTATAGTGCGACAACATTCCTGTAACACTAATTTATAATTTTCGTATTTTGCAAGATACAGAGAATCTACTGTGGATATTTTTCTAACTTTACTGAATAGTGTACTCTTTTTTTACCTTTTCTCCTTACTTCTATATAAATATATTTCCTAGTGTTTAATACCAACAATAATATTAGAATATAATGAATTAACTTAAGAAGACTCTTAGTGCTATAATATTAAGATTCTACATAACAAGAAGCCCTGCAGTTTATGATTGTGTCATGGTAAACGTATTTACCCTTGGCTTCAGAAATTCGTCAGTTCGGTAATGTATGAAGATGTCACGTTTGGAATAATGGCACAAGGTACAAGACGTTGGCAGACCTCGCGCGGCTGAAAGAGAGCGGAAAAACAGCGTCAAGGTCGCACAAGTTGCGCCATCACACACGCGCACCCGACTGGAAACGCCAATGTGGGCAGACACTTAGACATTACTGTAGTACCGAGTTTTTATTGTATTTCAGTATACTATTCTTGTATTAATTATACAGGTCGTACCGAACTAGGTAAACGTTCGGTGTCAGCCCGTTAATGTGATAGTGAAAATGCTTATTTAACATGATGGGATGATTAATGAATGAATGATTTTTTTTTCTTTTTTGGACATATATATGGTAATATAAATACATATGTTGCATACAGAAAGAGTGCATATGAAAGAGCAAGTATTCTACAATACGTACTTTAAATAATAAATTTTAAACTGCCTTTAAAGTAGGAACAAGTTTAGTAACCTGTAACGTAGTACACTTCATTTAAACAAAAATATTATCATTCCTTAACGATCAATTATTACTGATAAAACGTTACTGATGGTTTGTATATTTTCAGCCATCATATTTATGTTTCTTTATGTATTTTAACAGTGGACGTACACAATTGCTACTTTACTTGGTTGAACATGATATCAAGTAGACTAGGAGTTTATAATAATAATTTACTTTTAATTAAAAATACTTAGCGCTCATAGCCCAGTTGCGCTCGGTAATTAGAAACAAACAAGTGGGTAAGCAACGACGGCGCGGTCGGTACCTGGATGGGTGATTGTGGCATGTTAGCATGAGCGTCTCCGTGACCCGGAGGTCTTGTAAGCAGTTGGTCCCGGTTGTTATCATACGAAATAGTCGTGAAGCTTAGTTGGAGGCCTGTGGGCGCCTTAAAAACATTCAAAGGCAAGATACGTAGCCAAAACGTATTCTTGCCAGTCTCCAACCCACACTTGGCCAGCGTGGGGACGTGGGCTTTAACCCTCTCTTGACAGGAGATCCAGCAGTGGGACATTATGGGTTGTTGATGATGATGACTTAGGGCTAGTTTCACCCTCCACTGGTTAAAGTCTATGATAGACTTTCATTAACTTATTAAATTGTCTGTCAAACTACAGATTTAGGTTTCACAACTCCTGAATATAATATAAATATAAGTAAATATGTATCAGCAAACTTTTATCTGTCAAATAGTGTCACATGGTAGATAACTATCTGATATTTTATCAGGATAATAGTTTTTGTCTAAAATATTGAGAAGTATAGTAGTATTTTTAACCTACTTCAAGTGCCCTCAGATGCCCTCAGGGTTGCGGAGGTCCAATACCATTCGCTCCGCGGAAAAACTGATATTCAGGTAAAACCTGTTGAACTTGTAGCCGAATTCAAAAAATCTTGGGAATAATAAAGGCTAGGAAGATGACTATAGGGGAATATTGTAAACTGGTAATTTGAACCCTTTATGTAGTTTTATAGATAACTGGCATCATCAGAGTATTGCAATCCACTGCTGGATATAGACCTCAACCATTGCACCAAGTAGCCCAATCGATTTTGGGCTACTAATATCCAGTAAACTAAAGCTTCCCAATGCAGGCATAGCTAAATTGACCCTTAGAAACAATAAATCACACTGAGAAAAAAATTACGCCATTATAAATTATAGTTTTAAATTTTACATCAACCAGTATGAAATGTTTTAGGACAGGCCATTAATTTAGAAGGATATGTATATTACTGTTATAAACATATGTAAGCAGTTGTCTTTAGAGCTAGACTTGTCATCAGATAACCACAAAAGCGATATATTCCTCGCAATTGGCTGTATAAATAGGTTGTAGCTGTCTCCGCGGTAGTGTGCGGAGACCACCCGAGCGAGCGCAAACGCTGAGGACATCATGTCTCCTTAGCTAATTTATTATTTCAGTAGCTGAGCGTGGCCGCAGTCAAAACATCCCGCGGTGATGATTTACAACGCAATAAACACTGTTTTATATCTAATGGAAATGAGCTTTTATCCATGATGTTACGCAGTTACCCCTTGATTGTAAAATTTGATTAATTATTAACCGGCTGATGTGAATACGCCTATTTCACTAGACCAGTTACATAATTCAATGTAATATATGTTACTGCTGGGAGATTTATGTGCTGATTAACAAGTCTCTGTGGAATGGTGGAATCACAATGAGTTCGACATTAATCGTTTTCTTGTGTCAATACAAATTACATCACAGATCGGGCCCGGTTACACCTAGCTAGGTTATGTTTCATGATTTTATTATAATTGTGAAGCTAATGCAGATCTTTTTAAAATAGTGTCCAGGGTCTATTTATTTTGATTAAAGATTACATTGTAGCTTCTGATTCTTTGTTATAAAACCAAAGATCAATTGCTTACATGATGGAGAGCGCCATGGGAATGGTAAAAATGGGAAAATTAACCTATTTAAGGTTAATTTTCCCATTTTTAAATGACAGTGCTCATATATAAAAGTTTTGTCAAAAGGAAGAGAGAAGTTTCCATAACTTATTTTCAAATTTTCTTTATGATAGCTTCTCTAGTGCATTTTGACGAAATTGTTATTTTCGTCAAAATCGTTAATCTGTTGATATTAGTTTCTTCGCCATATGAAATTCAAACGATAGAGACTTTACACTTAAAAAATCGAGGAGCCTTTAAGCTTATAGCAACGGAGAAATCCAATAATACGATGACCACGCTAATATCGTAAGGTTTTCAATACAACATAGTAACGCAACTATCTCACCGTAAATTCTGGTTCTTAATTTGGACGTTCTTTGTAAGTGTTAAATTCCCCTGTGATACAGGAATATTCATAGTGCGGGAGTTATGTTTAAAATAGAACTGGCTATTTAACCTTTACTCTCGTTTAATTAAAAAGGTAGCTTTAACTGTACACAGTTGCGTAGAGATAACGGGATCATAGTACAGTTTATAATATCGCCAATAAACATTGCCCGGGGTTCGAAGCCAGTGGCACATAATTGCCGGGTTATCTTTAATGGTATAATAAGACTCAGTTTATCGCTGCTCTATCTTTACGACTTTCAGATACTTATAGTTTGTCAATACCTTTAAAATTTGAAAATATTTATATATATATTTGCTTTAACGACTACGCATTTATGAGATACTAATAATTTTTGATGTAATTTTTTTTATTGTAGTACCACCTGTATCGAATAGAATAGAGTTTACAAAAACGGACAGATGGCCGAGGATCGAAAAAGAGAGGCCTCTGCTTAGCAGTGGACTGCGATAGGCTGATGATGATCATGATGAAAGATGGTTTACGATTGATGACTTCAAATGAGAACTATTTTTTCCCATGAGTTAGTTTTTAATTTTTAGTTTAATTATATATAGTTGCCCTATAATAATATTTGTTTTAAACGAGTTATAGAATAACATTGATATCTTAAGAAAACATACTTGTAGGTCACACGTCACTCTTTAAATTTAAAAAAATAGTTTGGTCTACTTAAAATTATGGAAGTAATAAAGACGGACAGGTTCCGAAGTTTTATAGTAATGGGTACAAGCATGGGAACGTAAAAGAACATGACATTTTACTGCAGCTCGTGAAACAACCTTCGTTACTGTCTCCGAAGTATTTAAAATCAAATATAGTAAATATAGTCTCGATGGTCGGCTTTTACTGCTACAGTGCGTAGACTCATATCGTAGATGTCTCGTAGAGCAGCTACGGTTAAATAAAGATTATATTTTAATATATTGAATTAAAAATATGTTTGTGCACAGAAAATAATATATGTGGGATTATTTAAGTTAGGCGTATAGATATATTAAGTACATAAATAGAGTAATCCTAAGTAGGTATAGGAACGTACGATTCGTGTGGGTAAAATTTACATAAAAAAGTTTTAATTATATGAAAAGTTGTCAAGTTTTACTTAAAATACATATTGGTTGGTCTTTTTAACCGACTTTAATGAAAGGAGAATTTTCTCAATTCGATTATGTATATTTTTCTTTGTTTATTAATACACATAAAAACTTTTTTCTTTCTATGATCAGATTTTAATTGAAAAAAAAATCTAACCTTATAAAATGACGAACGTAGATTATTAAAAAATATGATAATAGAGGCGCATTCAAAGGCGGTTATATCCTTTTTAAGGTAAGTTATATTAGTACAAGTTATAGATAAACAACATAAAACTTGTTCATAATAGAATGTGATGAAAAATTCTTGTAAAATCGGTTTACCTACCTTACAAAATTTCTTCACCCCAAAGGTTGGCTGGCATAGACCTTCCAGGGTATTAAGTTCGCCGATGCCGATGTACATAAGTGCATCAAATTGTACATAAATAACTTCTCTATGGTTTAAAAAAATGTGCACTTACCAGTATTGTTGTTGTTGTTGTAGTGATGTGCAGGCGGCGGTATGTTGTACTCGGGTAGACAAACATTGCTCTCGTACATGTTGGGCGGTACGTTGGCCAACAGTGAACGTTCTTTCTCTACATCTGCGAACAAAAAAAAAATGTTTCTTTCTTTTTTCTATACTACAACATAAAGCACACGGTTCATTTGATACTTTTGCCCTAGTCCCGCTACCGCTTATGTTCTTCTCCATAAATCAGCGGACACAGCCGCAAAAACGTAGCAGGGTTACTTTCGAATTTATAATGTTAAGAGGGATTAGAGGGTTTAATACCTTTTAACATCATAAAGGGGCCTGAGGGGGTTATCGCGAACATAGNATTAATAGGAGTAGTGTGAACATAGTCGTGTAGGTGCAAATCTCTATGACACTACACTGTATTAGCTACGACTTACACGAATCACACAGCCACGCTACTTGTCGTGGAGGTCTGTATGTTAGTATTCATAATGTTGTAGGGTGGGTGGGCTCAGTTGAAATTTCATCAGATTTATTATCTCTCAAAGCTTAAAAACATCAAGATTCATAAGACGTTGGAATTACTTTGAAACAAGGTATTAATGTCAAATAAAAGATTTGTCAACGGGCACTTTAAGTCGGTCACTAACCAAAATTGGTTAATTTACCATATTCTTGATATACTTACCTTTCTGTAATATCTCGAGATGTTCCCAGAGTATATCGCCCATGAAGGCTGGGGCTCTGGCGACGAACTCCTCGCGGCCCATGGCGCAAATGTCTTTGCCCTGAGTGCGCGCAAACTGCTGAAGCGCCACGCCCTCCAGCGAAAATTCGCGGGCAGCCCAACGGAGCCATGCGGCCACAGCTACTTCGGTCCATTGGCGAGGATCTATGAAATGACATATGAAATGTTATGTTAATATATATTCTAAATTACCCAGTAAATATATATAAGATGGTGATTGGGCTCTACTAGAAAATAATCTAGAATCCTCCAATGAGAAGGTTTGAAGGCGATCAATCAGACTCAAAGTCAAACACTTTTTAAATTATAGTTTACAGGATTATTTCCAAATCGCATTTTATCTGTCCAAATGGTTGAAAAAAGAATNAAAAGAATGGTGACAATTATCCAGGCTGCGAAAGCTAGATTAGACGATTTACGTTTTTTCGTAAGCTATTAGTAGCTTATTGCTGAATGAACTTAATTTTGATTAGTTCATTATAATTACCTTTATGGAAGGTTAAGCACAAAGAATAAGTGTTGTTTAAAATGATTGTCATTGGTTGGCAATTGTTATACTTTCATAGTAAAACCCTCAAAAATTATTTCTAAATATTATAATCAAAGTCATTCAATTTCAGATGCCAACATGTCGATAAGGGAAGCGCAAATCATGAAATCGGTTTGCCAGCGTTGTTCCTTATCAAATAGTCGTAAAGTGCACAATTGTGACCGGATGGCTAGGGCTGCAACACCAATTAGCGGGCAGCGAACCGCCCGCGTTGGGCAATAGCGGAACTTGCACCACACACCGGAAGTTAACGACCTTGACGCCTCGATGTATGCGCTGAAGTAAGCGCTTGTCTTCAATCCAATGATAGAAGGATTTCTAACGCGATGCTACACATGGGCTTTATTGGAACCGAGGTGAATCTGCCACTCGTGTATATTCGTGTTCAGTTATAAATATTGCAACATTGGTAGTAGAAGTAAGTAAGATAGAAGCTATTTTACTTTGGAAGATATTAAATTTATACTGACTAGTCTAGTGGTCAAGTAGTTAGTGGCTCTAAACGTTAATATTTCGACTTCAACATAGTAAACCACAATTATTTTGCTGTAAACAACAACCCATAATGTCCCACTGCTGGGCTCGGGTCTCCTCTCAGGAGAGGGTTAAGGCCATTCGTCCCCACGCTGGCCAAGTGCGGGTTGGGGACTGGCAAGAATACGTTGTGGCTACGTAAATCTTGCCGTTGGATGTTTTTAAGCCGCCCGAAGGCCTCCAACTAAGCTTCACGACTGTTATCGTATGATAACAACCGGGACCGACTGCTTAACGTGACCTCCGAATCACGGAGACGCTCATGGTAACATGCCACCAGCGGTCACCCATCCAGGTACTGACCGCGCCATCGTTGCTTACCCTCGATGATTGTTTCTAATCACCGAGTGCAACTGGGCTATGAGCGCCACTTTGCTGTAATTTATGTAAAAATGCACGTATTTTGTCTGGTTGCATTGCTACAGGTAGCCTAATTTGGAATCAGATGGTCGGATGTTTGAAGCTAATATTGTAGTTATCATAATTTTTCTCGAAAAAAATTGTAGAAAGCGTAAAATAATTAACCTATTAAAATATAGTCAGATGTTCGTTTATGTATTTGTAGAGCCTATAGCCAGGCTAGTAATCTTAAGCCGCGGCGTCTATCAAAGAATTTATAATCACAACTGTCAAGTTACCTATCAGAAAAAGTCAATCAATACAAATGGGCTATGTGTTGCGATGTTACAAATTGCTTTTACACTCGGAACTGCAATTTCTCCTATTGGCGCCCGAGAGCTGTGTAATGACAAGTAATTATTCTAATTACAGCTTTTAAGCTATATGCACATTGTATACGGCAACAAGTTGTGCTTTTAGTTGCGAAGCAGGAACATACTATCTAAATATATACATCGTTTTAATTTAAATTCGTATTTAAATGTAAAAATATTCAATACTTTTAATGATGCATGTGTTAATGTGTGTTCGGAATAACTATTCAACAGCTGCCTTATTTATTCCTAAACTATCGGTATATAGCTTATAGAGATGTGTGATTCATCCTTGTCGGTGTCAGGTGTTGCTCCTGATATCTCGTAATGTATATGTAGCTTTACACCCGATAGGTCTATAGTTGGCATTTAGTATTAGCCGCGTTTGTAAGTGGCCTGTAGAGTTTATGCGTAAAGCTCGAACACGATAAGATGTGACACGAAAAGACAACTTCAAAGGGAAATAGCGACACTGAACATCCATTCCACAGTAAAAATATGATTTAGTGTACATGTTGTTCCGCTACAACTATATGCTTTAATGTTACGATGTGTTAAGAGAGTGCCTGTTAAAGCAACGAATTTTCGTAGCTACTGTAATTGTTGATTTAGTGGCAGAGGATTTACATTTGATGCAGGAGAGGGATCAGAAGGCGGCTTGTTCTGTGTTCTCTTGTATTGAATTATATTCAATGTTTTGTCATAGCAGTCTTTTAGAGTTTATATTTATCATACACATTAATATTTGTATGTATATAACACAGTTCAAAGGCGTTCAAAAATTTTTGTTTGTTTCGTTTATTTTATTAAAGTCTTAGGAAGGGTTAACTGACTGGATGTGTTTTGAATAAATAAATAAAATAAATAAATATTTCGAACATGTAACACACAACGCCATCTAGTCCCAAACTAAGCAGAGCTTGTATTATGGGTACTAGACAACTGATATGAATACATAAATACTTTTTTTTGTAAATACATACATATTATACATAGAAAACACCCAAACTCCGAAACAAATATTTGCAGGTCATGCAAACATTTGGTCCGACCCAGGATTCGAACCCAAGACCTCATGGACAGCAGTCGCGTACGCTACCACTGCGCCACCGAGGCATAAATGTTTTGTGATAGAAACTCTTAAAGAAATTCATAGTATTTTTTCTAGTTCAATGTAAAGATCTGTGGCGGCCGTACGGAGTGGAACCTCCTAGTGAGTTAACGGTAGCTCAGTGGTATACTTGCAACTAATTCCATTTCACGCCTTGTTTAAGAAACACGTTACTATTGATTACTATTTGTAGTACTATTTATGAAGTCTTCGGTGCTACAATATTTCGCAGAAACATTGTTTCATTTTAAAATTCCATTCAATAATGTTTGAAAATATTGGCTCTTGAAGTTGTGCAGAAACAACATCATTTTGTTTAACAACCTTCTCGATCATAATGTTAAACGGTTTACTTAAATGTGAAAAATAAATGATTAATAACCTTAAAATATTAACACTGTAAAATATTAGATAGATACATAGATAGAAAACTCTTTATTTGCACACCGTATTACAGTTTTACAAAAGAGTGCAGAAAACGACAAATATATGTTGTACAAAGCGCGTCCTTATTGCCGAAAGCAATCTCAAAAATAATGATGTAATTATATTGTAATGAAAAACTAAGAGTGTTTTTTTACATAGGTCGTTGATATTTACTATACTGTGAGAATAGTGCTATGTATTACATAGTTTTAAAATGATATTGTAAAATAAATATAAATATAAATAAATAATATTTCAGACCTCTAACACACAACGCCATCTAGTTCCAAACTAAGCAGAGCTTGTATTATGGGTACTAGACAACTGATATGAATACATAAATACTTTTTTTTGTAAACACATACATATTATACATAGAAAACATCCAAACTCCGAAACAAATATTTTCAGATCATACAAACATTCGGTCCGACCCAGGATTCGAACCCGAGACCTCATGAACAGTCTAATAAATCCACACAGTGCCTAAGCCCGTTAGCCAAATTGCAAGTGATTTGTTTTTATACTTTCATAAGAACGTAATCCAGCATCCACTGAGTCTAATTTAAATATAAAACTTGAAATAAGTATAATCGAAGAAATTTTGAACATTGATGAAGTTTCATAGAAAGAATAGCCCGCTTTTTAATAGGGCCATTTCATTATTAAGTGATGCTGTGATAAGGATCCCCATCTTTGGGACAACTATGTCGAAGACTGCTCGCAAGTGCTGTTTTGATTTTTTGTGGTGGTGAACTAAGCTCAATCAAGCTACATGTTTTGTACATATGTATATACTTGCTTTTTTTAATGGGACTAATCCCGCCCTCACGCCCACTACCGTAACTCCTTTACACCAGGATCAACAGCAGTGACCCACAAAACACACCGAGTTATGACACTCGGGAAGTCCCAGGAATAATTAAACTGTCTTGGAACCCGCAACGAAATTAATCAGAACAAAACTGAAGAAGTTGGAAATATAATAAGTCCACTGCTCATAATCCAACCCTTCCCCTCATCCCCTTTTCCATCCCCCAAAGTTGGCAACGCACTTGTGACGCCTCTGGTGTTGCAGGTATCCATGGGCGGCGGTAATCGCTTACCATCAGGCGATACGTTTGCCTAAGCTATTCCATAAAAAAAAGCTTCCCTCCTTAGCAAAGCGGGGGACAAAATGAAGTCAAAATAAGCAGACACCTTTTTTAAACCGGGAAGCACGGAGGATAAAATATTAAGTGAGTTATATTTGATTTCTATAGTATGTATGGTAGAATCGTATATACTGTTTAAGAAGTTAGCGTTGTTAACTCCCGACGAAAGAGATTTTAAATTGATTAGTATACTTATATGCAAATGTAAAGAGGGGTAAACAACCGAGAATTATAGATATTTTATTAAAAAATACCATTGTTTGTTATGCATTCATGGAAATATAAAATCGTTAGTCTTTGTATGCAAATCTCATGAAGATTGATGAAATATTAAGACTTTATACTCATATTTAATAAATGTTTTATAATATTGTTTTGTTAACATTCAGTTGTGAAAGAAATTACTAGTGTAGAAGGCTAAACAATAATGAAATGCTTTAGTGTCACTGAAGTTAAAATACTTCGCGACATTAAGTGTGTTTACCATCTAATTTATATGCGTGTATGTAAAGGCACACTTCTTTATCAGCCCATTCTACTTTGTTTTTGAATAGGTTAATTAAAACCGTGGAAAGCGTTACGATAAAACCAGTTTTTTATCACTGGCATTCTTTTTGCATTCAACTGCATAATATTGTGTTTTTAATTCTCATTTTTTTGCATAACTAAATTAAGACTAATGTGATTTTACATAATGTTATGTAATTAACAATATTGTGTTACTATTATCATAGAGTATATATTTTTACGATACGTATCATATTTATCATTTTTCATTATTTAGCTTCTACAGAGGGATTTCGTTTTAATAAAAAGGCATTTTCCAGATAGATTTTTTTCTTTTGATAGTTCATTACTGATAGACAGAAGCATCATCTGCGAAAGGAGGTTTTGGCCTACTAATGGGCAACGGGCCAAAATATTTTTCTAATGCATACAAAGAGATAATATAGAACATGTTAATGTATGGATATTTTTTCTCTTTCTAGGACAACATAGATGTTTGGCCAGTAAAATATTGCATTCGAATTGTATCGTATTAACCTAGCAACCTAAGAGGAAAAGTTTTTTCTTTATCAAATTTAGTTTTATTACACAATTTATGACGTTGAATAATTAAAAGGAATCAAGTCGATTGATAACACGTACATTTATTGACGCACACAACAATTTGGTTGGCCGATAACATTCAACTGTTTGCGTTAAAGAGTTATGGCTGCCTTCGGTCATTATCTTACCTTAAATTCATGTTCACTTAAAAGGGTATTTTTAACATATTATACTGTTCAAATATTCCCGTCTAAACTAATAAAAATTAGACCGCCCCACTATATGCAAATTTAGTATGCATTGTTGTATGCTCGAGTTTTTGTTCTAAAATTAAAGTTCAGTGGTGTATTCGAACATCAAATGTTGATTCGGATTTAAAGTAAAGATTAGAAACCTTTCATATTGGCGATAGTTTAACGTTTAGGTTTTCGAACAATCCTAAGACTAAGTTTTTAGTGTAAACATTTATTATGTTACTAACTCCCTAGAAACTAAAACCACGCTTTAGTTTAGGATTTTATTTACAACTGATGATGATGATAATAAATGTTTTCTCATCTCACCCAGTTTCTTCTTTTTTATTTCTTTTTCCAAACAAAGAACTTATAATAATAATACAAAAAAAACGTTGGGAATATTTTACAGATCAATTGATTTAGCATCTGCAATCGGACTAGACTAAGCCCGTATTTCGATTGTCAGCACCAATCGCTTCAATTATTTTATTGTAATAATAGGGAATATGCATGTTTTTTTTTTTATTTCTTAATCTGATCATTTACGTCCTTTTTCTATATATATATAAATATATACAGAAAAATAAATAGGCTTGGAAATAGTGAAACTAATTTTCAAAGTGAAATTTAAAGCACTGACTAAGATTGAACTATTCAAACGCCGCCATTTTGCGCGCGCTTTTGACACAGCCAATGATGTCATTGTCATTTTGTGTTTGTTTACTATTCAGTGTTTCTGTTACTTAATACTTATTAACAGTTTTAATTAGTATAAAAATAATGGAAGAAGGTAATTTTTCTCACAAATACAACTAACATAGTTTGAATTTTGACTCCGATAATTTCGATGACGTGACCATTGTGTCTCATTTCGTTTCGACCAATAAATAGTAAGCGATGTATAAGTTTGAATTTCCCTCCCTTAATTTTCAATTTTTATTTAATTTTTTCTGAGTTAAAATAACCACTTAATAAAAAAAATACCCTTTAAGTATATTGTAAAGACAATAAAGAATTAAAAAAAAATATTTAAGACAAATAATTTTTTTATGGATATTACCACATGTAATTAGTCAAAAACTTCCATTTAAAAACACACAAAAAAAAAATCTAACGCGAACAACAATTTCTGACAAATAAAATCTTTATGCATATTCCCTATTGCTTACAATTTTCTATTTGCTGATTGTACTTCATAAAAGTCTTATAATCCAATACCTATCTAGAATTAAATATAAATGTAATTAAAATTTGTACATTTCCTGTAAAAGTGTGAAAAGTCCTCTTATGCATGATGTAAGTGATGAAAATGCAGTGATGTATTAAGAGGGTGTGTGATATGGATATAGGGTATATGGATATGTAGGTGTGTATATTGTAATATTGACAAGGTGTAAAATAATTGTACGACTCATGGTTAAATGGGCGTGCAAAATTTTGATTTAATCTTTCAATTTAATTTTTTCACGACGAATGATGAAATGGAAGACTTTTCTTAAATTATTTTTCTTAACTTGAACAGCAACGTTTTAAAAAATATAATTAAATCGTACTGTTTAGACCTAAAATAAATATTATTATTTTACAGACCTTTTATAGACATTTTATAGAGATTATTATTTTATATTATTTTATAGAACTAAGATTAGTTCATAAGATTTAAAATTTGTGCACCAGAAATGGTTCAATATAAGGTAATGTGATAAATCTTTTGTATTATACTATATTCAAATAAATACATTTTTTTTCTTTCTGTTTTCTTACAAAGAGTTACGGAATTCATAAGGACTGGGAACTTTTTCAAGCAAATGACTTGAGTTTAGTTTAAAACTGAATTAATTTACATTTAATTAATGTACTCGTATATAGTTATATATATGGATGGTCTCATAGATTTAGCAAGTGTTATTCACGTCCTGTGCATGATTTCGTGTTAGATGCGCGCGGGCACACCGGAAGCGCGAATAGACGCGCCGCAGACGTACGCACTTCCGCCGCTGTAGGGCATCGAACCCGGCACCTGTCAGTGCTATTATCCTAGGTAAAACTATCAACAGATTTTTGTCCCGTGCAATCGCATTATATAATAATCACTGTTTTATTTTATTATTTGATTTATGATTCTTAATTTTAATTGTAATTCGGTCACAAGTTTTTACAAAAAATTAAAAACTTCGACTAGTATTCACGTTACTTCGCATTATCTATAAATGTCTATGCATATATTCGAAGCCTTTCGTTTCCTCTTTGGGTTTTACTATTTATTAAACACACTCACGCCTATCCTCCAACAGCTAAACAGCGATAGAGACTTTGATGACGAGGCAAAGCTTTTGGGAAGTTGATGGCAAAACTGGAACTTGAAAATGTTACTGTAAATTAGGCTCGCATATCGGATAGTCAACTACTGAATTATAAAATTATCACATAAACATGTACTTATGTACACATAACCCTAAGGCCACTCGCACCATTGGTATTAAACCACAAGAAGATCTAATTAGTGAGGGCTTAGTACTATCATTTTCACACATTATCATTTTTACACATGATTAGAGTATCTATAGATAAAATCCCTATAAGAAATCTAAGTTATAAAATGACTAGCTTTTGCTCCGCCTTCGTGTTTGTTGGTTATCGCAGTAAAGATTAGCTTATATCCTTCCTCGAGAATCAAAGAATCGCTAAATTTCATTGAAATCGTTGCAGCAGTTTGGCCGTGAAACCGGGACAGACAGGCAGAGAGAGTTACTTTCGCGTTTATAATATATAAATATGGAAGTATGGATTGGATGAAAGGTCGCCAGTTGCAGCAAACAAACTGTGTTTGGCGCCCGCGCCTGCAACTCGCCGACGCGTCTGCCGCATTACCATATGCAAATTACACCTTGTATTTATACGCCTTGTGAACAGAACGCTAAAAGTTTTTGCTTGTAACCACTATACACGTAAACACACGGAACGAAGGAAAAAACAAGATTCCTTTATCATAACTGAAGCACTAACGACTTCACTTCAGCGACTGAGATAAAAAAATTAAAAAACTTCTACAGAAGCACTTAATCGAGTAAACATACGACAAAAACGTCTTACATCATTTTCGAAAAAAATCTGATACTCTTACACTGTTGGACTGATATTTACCAAACATAGCTAAGAACCATCGAAAGGGGGGGGGGGGGGTTTCAAATGAAAAAAGNGAAAAAAGACCGCATCGGAATCGGTCCATTCGTTTGAGAGCTACGATGCCACAGACAGAAACACACACACAGATATCGATGACAAACTTATAACACCCCTCTTTACGTGTCGGGGGTTAAAAAGTCATAAGATTAGTGTATCACCTGTATAGGTCGGCCTCACGGTCTTCACTTTCCGAGTCGAATTTTTGAAACATATACTTAGGGTGAATACCTAAATAACGGCAAATATAACACCTTTTATTAGCTTACTTAAGGCAGTCGTGTATAAAATTTGTCGGATCGCATCGAGAAAAACATACTATTTTTTTTCTCATCTCTCTGATCTCGAGCGAATGAAATCTAAAATTAATATTTATGCGGTTTTATTGCCTTTTCTTCCTGATCATAAAGCACTGATCTTAAATGAACCATTGGCGTTTACATTACTGTGAAATAAACCAGCCCTCGAATGTTTTCTTAATTCTTCGACGGATTGAAGTCATGATGTTAATGTGTGAAGTTATCTATGCATTTTGTGAGCGTTAAATGGTAGCATAAATGTGTTTTATAGCTTAACCTCCATTAGTACTTTATTTGATTACCTTTAAACAGTGTTAATTGTATACTTAAACATAATGTACTTATTAAAATAAATGGTAATTTGGATTAAAGATTAGTACCTACCTTATTAATTAGTGATATCATTTAGCTTTTTATTTTAAATCTACTATACAAGCTAAAATTTTAAAAAATTAATCAAGTAATCATACGCAAAGAATGCCTCACATAATTTTGGAAAAAAGCTGATACTCTAACACTGCTAGACCGATATTTACCAAATATAGCTAAGAACCATTGCAAGGAAACTGGCTTTCAATTGGAAACCGCATCGAAATCGATCCATCCGTTTCGAGAGCTACGATGCCACAGACAGACACACACTCACAGACATCGACGTCTAACTTATAATACCCCTCTTTTTGCGTCGGTTGTTAAAGAAGAGAATATACATTTTACATATTGGACAAGCTCCGTACAGAGTAGTTATAGAAGTATTGAAAACTTATTACCTTTAGGTATGCCGAGGCGCAGTTGCTCCTTCTCCCAAGAGGCGAAGGTAGCCTTCAGCGCCTCGGCCATCTTCTTATTAGTGCCCGGAGTAAGCGGCGGCACCTGCGACGGGATGTCTGTAACAAAAGAACTTTAGTCTTAATACTCATTCAATTTTCCCATTTTTGTAAATGTGATTTCTATATCTTGTAGACATAAAGAAATTCTTATCGAATAAACAGTTTAGCAAAGTCACATTTAAGTACTTAGCACAGTGTTTATTAGAACAAACTCCAATAAAAATTATTAATGTAGAAGTGCTTACAGGTACTCGTCCATCAAGATCATTATCCAACGGATTAATTACTCTATCTACGGCATTTAACCGAGCATCGAAGAACAAATTAATAGCCAACTTTTTGAAACTTGATGGTTTCGAATAAAATAAATCAGAGATAAACAAGCAAGATTGAATTTGGTTTGAAATGATGTGTGTGTGAGTGTAGTGTGGTAGTGCATGTTTGTTGGCTTCATTCATAAGTGCGCCTGGTTTACGTCGCGTGTGTGTGTGTTGCGTGGTGCGCGAGCGGTTGTGTGCGTACACAGCGCGCACCTGCCGACCAGTTCTGAGATGCGGAGATTTGTGCTCCTCTCCCACGGTCGCTGCCCGCTCGGCCTCTGATCTGCTCTAGCTGAACCCCTTTCTGATATAATTTAAATTTTTCTCTGTGTCCGTCGTTTTAGTTTCAATTAACGCCAAAGAATTTTGTATTCCGATCACAATTAAGTAAAATATAGCGACGCTTTGAGGTGTTGCATGGAGCTTTCGAGTTGTATCAACACCTATCTTTTTTAATAGATTCAGATGTTGGTGTTAGAAAGATTGGTATAAGGGATTAACATATACAGGTATTCTAATTAGTGTAACCCTTATAATGGTAATAGTTATTATCGATTCTATTTAGTGTGTAACGAGAATGGGGTAGAGGCAGCACTATTGCAGCTGGCGATAAAATAAGAAGAAAACTTAGTTATACGCAAGGTGGTCAGAGTCCTGTGAATTGCGAATCACGCCGGCATTAATTGTTGGACTCTGGCGCACCGTGATTTACTCTTACTATATATCTTGAGCAGCTGCACTTGACTCACGATTATTGTGCATACGGCACTTTTTATATACACTTGGAATGAGAAAGGATTGAGACGTCTGGTTCTATTTTCTTACGTTAGCACCTCGTTAAGACTTCGATAGGTTAGTCTTGATTGTGCAGGAGAAGTTAATAATAATTAATGGATTGTACTTCAAATTATTACTGGCAGTTTAAGTTTGCAGTGGCAGATATTTAGTTGTCAGATTTATTCCTCAATTGGTTTTATCTCTTTCTTTTACATGAACGACACACATTGCAAGGCAAGGTCTAATTGAGTGTCTGTCGTTGATTTAAAAAAAGCAATTTTTCATGCATGCATCAAAAGCTATCTCAAAGAATATCAACTTTGTTTTGTAAATGCAAACTTCTTTTCGTAAAATGTAATAATATGTGGAAGAAGAAATTATAGTATAAAGAGCAAAATAATTTTAAATTAATTAACGGTGATATTTCACATCAAACAGTTTTGTTAATAAAATATAAATAATATTTAAAGTTATGTTCTTTAAAATTATTATAAAAGCAATATAGATGCCGTGTCACCAAAAACTTTTAAACAGAAATATATGTACCGCTTTCGCGGTCGTTAACGTTCGAGTGTTAGTACCAAGGTTATTTTTTTAAAAGATGAAACGAACGAATAGTTTTTAACTGTTATAAAGTTTGCAAAGCGTGTTTTCAGATCTGTACGGGATTCTAAAGAAATAATACGTCAGCCATTCCTGACAAATTTTATGTTCAAAATAAACAACACTGTTTCTTGCGATCTGTGTGTACTTACAGTAGTTTACCGTCATTATTTGAGTAGAAAATGATTGCAATTACTCCGTTTATTTCGTAATGAATGAAGTTGGGTGTAATTATCAGTAGAGGATAATGTCAACAAAATGGTGGTACGAATAACAGTCGAGCTTGACATTAAGTCCTGGAATGGTATTTTTCGGTTGGATAAAAACTACTATGGCAAGATTTCCGTTTCCGTGATTAAAGTAATTAATCTGAAGTGATTTCGGTTTAATTATCGCGTTGTTTCCGATGAGAGCCAGCCGTTTGACGGCACTGTCACTAGTATGGTGATTAAAACCCTGCACCTGTGTACATCACCACTTATTTTAATTAATAATGGTCTTGCGAAATTCCATTACTGTGAAAACAGTTTGTAGAAAAAATTTCATCAGTTAAGTATGTAAGTCAGAAACGTAAATACTTGGCATATGAGATTGTCACCCATTTGCCAAGTACGTTCCTTACTTCTGGACACTCTCATTATAGTTAAGATGTATGTTTATATTGATTTCACCTATTTCTATGTTAGCGAACTGATAGGCCTATTTTCATAAATCCGTTAGAAAGTTTAGAAATTTGTTTTAATTTAGTCGAATGTCGTGCATTTGTTATGCTAATGATATATATTAATCTCGTTTGCAACTGAGCTGAGCGACCTTAATTTGGATAGCAGTCTATAAAATAGCATACCTTTAAAATCATCAATTATAATAATTTAATCTTTGAGGATTTACTTAACATCAGGCGATACGTCTGCTGGTTTGCCTACTATATCATTTAAAAAAAACATAAGCGTATAGAGCTCACTTAAACAGATTCACGCTATACGGTTACAATCACGGTAATATTTCGCTTACCGTCAGGCGACACGTCTGCTCATTTGCCTTCTTTATCATAAAAAAAAATAAAATATCATAAAAAAATTTCGCAATCTAAAACCAAATTAAACGTATTTGAGTTGAAAGCAATTTATCAAGTCATCGAGGTCTTCGGCAGAGGTACAACATGTACAGAATGTAATGTTGTTGTGTACTCTTGGCAAGTGGAGAGAATTGTGAATAGCGTAGATAACTCCACAAAGGACCGGAGATGCGGCGGCTGGCTCCGCCGTGGTCAAACAACGAGGACTCAACCTTCCTACATTGGGCGATAATTAACCCACTCTATTTGGTGATTTGACATTTGTTTTTAAATTAAGAATCCGTTTTGAACACGAAGGTTTAACGCTTCGTTTGTCTATTGTATATTTTAAATCGAATTCGAAAAGGGATATGGGCCTAAAAATATTGTTTTTGACAAATTTTAAGGTTATAGCGATAACTAAAATCCTACTAATACTATATACGCGAAAGTTTGTCTGTACTGATGTTTGTTTCTCTTTTAAGCTAAACTGAAAGGAATTAGCCGAAACTTTACAGTAATGCCTATAGCTTATATATTAGTATATAATAGCATAACAATAACAGACATAAACGCGGGCGGAGCCGCTAGCTGAGGTTAGTGTTTTCGAAAGCGCAGTGTATTTTATATATATCACTTGCTGAGCCTCGCGGCGTTACCGGCGCTACAATAACAACCACGGTATTCTAAAAAAATCCTACCGTTCCAGAGATAAGCCGGAACAAACAGACAGACAAAAACTGTATAAAATGTTATTTTATCTGTTATTTTGGTACATATACCATGTGTACATACATATGCATTTAGTAAAAAGCGTTTATTTCAATATTATAAATATTCCAATTTTATATATTCGTATTGATAATTTTAAAATTAATTGTTAAGTAGTAATATGTCAAAATTGTTTTAAATGTGACTTTGTTAACAGTACTCTCAAATTCATAGTTTATCCAAACAAAAAGGCTATCGAGTGCTATAGATAAATTTCAATATATGTAAATTGTGAGCTCGATGGTTTCACAACAACAGGTGGTGGACAAGGGTTGTTTGAAGGGGAACATTGAACAACGGACACTTGTTGCGTTAAGCTATTCAGAACGATCGTTGATAAACAAATGTAATGGCTTCATCATGTTTTGCGTTACACTTATCGTTACAATTAAAAATGGTAATAAATAATTTGCTTTGCCTACGTGACTTTAGATCTTATTAACAATCTGTTAGAACTCGTTTAACAAGCCGGGTTTAAATTTAATTGTCAGGAAACCTTAACAGACAAGCATCACGAAATTTTACATATACTTTGTCAGGGAACAAAAGGATAGTTTTCTTAATTCTAATAAACTGCCTCGGTGGCGCAGTGGTGGCTTTCGCGACTGCTGTCCATGAGGTCTCGGGCTCGAATCGGCATCGGAATTGGTAGGACCAAGTGTTTGTCTGATCTGCAAATATTTGTTTCGGAGTTTGGGTGTTTTCTATGTATAGTATGTATGTATTTAAAAAAAAAGTATTTATGTATTTATATCAGTTGTCTAGTACCCGTAATACAAGCTCCGCTTGGTTCAGGACCAGATGGCGTTGTGTGTTTGATGTCCGAAATATTTATTATTATTAATTCTTCTTTAAAAATGTTGTTCGTGAAGAATTTAGATATCAAGTCATTGAGTTCACTCTAAAGTGTTAACATTTATACTTTCAGCAGACGTTTGTTCGTTCGTTTTTTCTTTATTTGCATTTTCAAGCTTGTGTGTTATGGAAACTTTTAGTTATTGGTATATATATTATTATTTTTTACTATTATCAAGAGGTGTGTACTCCTAGATACGGCGAGTGGCGAAGAATTTACTTAATGTTTGTTATTTGCTTAACATTTTGAGGTCACTTTGTTAACCTTCAGCACTTGTATAATATAAATTAGATTCGTTATTTCTTTTATTTTATTTTTTTATGTATAAGCTGCCAAAATGACTCTGCCCTGCCTGATGGAAAGCATGAGCAGAATCCAAGAGTGGTGGTCACCATCCTCAATGCGAAAAAGAACAATGCAGCATGGTGACCCACACTATGGCGGCCTGGTGCTTTTAATAGAGAACTTCTACTATCCTATATACTTCATTCTTTTTAGTTTTAAATGACATCCCTATATAAATATTAGCTGCTTTTAGCTCGCCTAGCTCCGCCTCACTTCGGCGTTGCGAGTTGAAACTTACACGGCAAGTGAGTGCCCAAGTAGAGCAACCTGTAGCGATAAAAGTTTCTCTAATGGGCCTGTACTATGTACTTGTATTAAATTTATTTTCTGATACAATAAGCGAAATAGGGCAATTAATAAATCGCTAAGTATTTTCCATTATGTAATTTGGCGTATAGCTCCAGTTACATTTTCCTCAATGCATGCGGAAAAAGATATAAATGCATAACACTGTAGATAGTAAGTCTAACTTCACACACTACAATAGCGACCCAGAACAAAAGCTCGAACCATTTTTACCGAACCTATTGTTCACCATTTGAACTTGGAACGTCGCGTGACGTAAACGGCGCGTGCGCTGGTTTGCATTCGAATCGCCTTCTTTTTGTTTATAATTATACTAAACGTTATTGCGAACGTTACTTCTGCAGTAAAGGCATTAAGACTCACATTTACTATGTAACTGTAGCAATCATTAGTGAAGACATATTTTAGAGTTTGTATCAATTTACATAAATTTATATTTGGAAGCTATTTAGTTGACATTCGTGTTTTATAAAAGCATACATGACAAGATGACAACCGGTTGTATGAATTATTAAACCCAGCAATTATTAGATTATTTATCGTTAATGTGAGTTTCAATATAATTTTACCGTATATTTTGAAATATTAACCATTTGCTTACCGATGTCACCCCTGTACTCATTGAAGCGTGGAGGAGGGTTATGCCATAACGTGGTAAAATGTTATTGTTCAAACGGTTTCTTGTTCACTCACGCAGAAAATAAACGTTTTGCGTATGAGTAGTACTTGTCATACATTAATATTCGTTATGTCCAACCGCTTCCTAATTTTTGTTTTAAACTATATACTACTACGAGCCATTAAAGATAATATGAATACATTGAATATTTCAATGTTACAGGTATTTCTGCTAGCATATCGGAGGAGCTCATCATTTTTGAGTTTTGAGGCAGAGAATCTAACAATAGTTTGTTATCTTTCAGTGATCTCCGGTTGCGTTGATCACGAACGTAGGCGATGGACCTTTGCTCAATGACAGAGGCGGCGCGGCGCGGGCGCGGTGGAGCGACGGCAGCGCGCGCGCATCATCTCATTGAGCGCGCACCGGATGGGCCAATCAGCAGCGTGAATGGACGCCCCCGCGCATGCGCCGCTGCTGCTCTCCGCGTTATTAGCTCCCGTACTAGATGCCACTGTTTCTTTGTTGTGCCCGTAAATTGTTATGACTTTTTATGGCCGAAAGAATGTGTTGAATTGTAAATCCGTTGTTTGCCTCATTGATAGCTGCATTGTTCATCGCATGAGAACCCTTCGAGTCCTAAGCTACTGCATTTCGACCGGTTACATAGTTCAGCTTGTTAGCTCCGAGGTGACATGTCCGGTGTTCGGGCACGCGGTACACGGACACACAACGATATAACATGTCTCGATCTGCTCAATGTTTGGACGGAAACATACTCGTATCTACTTATATTACTTCAGTGTATAGGGTTTAAATATATTGTATGTATTTTAGATTCAAATAGCAGTTCCATTTTATGTTTTAGGTTTTTCCACAATAATACAATGGAACATCTTAGCAAAGTTAGAACAGCATCTGACGGCAACGATTGGTAATGCAATCGCAAAGAAGCTAGTGGAAATTTACCTAATAGAAATCAACACGTGAGATCCAGGGTTAAGTACTCATGATTATCAATAACTTCCATCGATAATTTGTTCTGTTTTTTTTTCTTAATATTAACGTGGATATGTGAGGTGTATGAAAGTCATTTAATTAAGATAGATTTCATAACGACTCGGTTGCGGGGCGATTTACGAGTGACTAGTTTGTATACAAACATTGTTTCAGTTCTCAGGTTATGAGCACGCAGTCAGCAAGGTCTTTACTTTCAAGATCAGCAGAGCATGCGCGAGGAGCAAGTCATAATTACGGTAATGGTCGTTGCACAACGGTGCGCAGACACACTGCCACCACCGGACACGACATGTTACAAAATAGATATTGAACAAATGAACATACTATTGCAGAAATAGGTATCTCTTTGTTACATTTATTTACTTAAATTTGCGTGGTATTATTTACAACAGTCATAAAATCGGTAAACTAGTTAGTCGATTATCTAAAGGGAACAGACAGGTATTGAGCTGTTGAAAATTTATGAAATCGTCTTTTTACTACATTTAAAAGTATTTATCGTTTTAGTACCAATTTGTTACTTAATCATTTGTTATTTATGCATTTACAATGTTGAGAACAGGTATTTCATAACATCTTTGCCGTATTTTAAGCACTGATTCAAAATAAATTTCAACACATCGAAACATAAACTAGTCGATATTCTGTAAACTTATGCTATTCGTTGTTAATAATTTAGAAAATGAACGTTTTCATATTTTTCCATCGGTCACGGAGTGTTCACATTCGGGACAAGTGCACACGAAACCGAGAGCGCTGCGAAGTTGCGTCACCGTACGGCGCGCATCGCGACCATCATACATCGCCATTTGTTGATATCAGTTACCTTATAGACGAAACTTAATGGACAACAGAATATACTCTTTTAAAAACATACAGGTGTCATCAACAACAGCCTTAAGTAATCCTTTGCTGAATATAGACTTCTTCGGAACAAGTGTCCAACCAAATGTCTCACTCAGGTACATAAAGTTAGATCCTTTATCAAATAGTTTCTTAAAAACTTTTTCTATTTCAACGTCTTAGGGTAGAGGCATTTATTAGTTTTTAAATCTGAAGTGAAAGGATTAAAACCATATAGAATGTAGGTATTGTATACAAAAGACTTAATAGATATCGAAAAAAGGACGTTTTTTTGGCTTGGTTCAGTTAAAATTGCTGGTAGAACTATTTGAATTCGTCATCAATATACACAATTTTAGTATGCATAGGTTCAACGTACCTTTTGGCTTATTGAAAGCTTTCATCATGACTTTGATTCCCATGCCTGCGATGGCCGCCGACGCCTCGATGTTTGTCTGCTGCGGGCTCTCGAACACGGAATCACAACCCGCCAGCAGGCTGATTCAATGTCCTTTTTTACACTTATTTACAGAGTTTGTTACACACTATTTACTTAAACTTTAATAAGATCAATAAATATCACACTGTTTTTTATAAGTCTGTTATCAATTTAGTCTAAACACTCTTCGCTATTTTTCATTTTGATGGTGTATATTTGTCACGTAACGGTGGAAGCGTTGATTCTTTTTTTATCAATGTCCATTGTTTTCTGTTGTCTTAACAGTACCTTTTAAAAAGATATATTGAAATGTCTAATACGCCGGACAAAAGGTTGAATACCAAACTGTAACATTTATAATTAACTAATAAATAAATGACTATCAGTTTTGTACTAGTTCTTTCTATATATATACCTACATTGGCATTAAAAAGATAAAATGAATTAAAAATACTCTTAAGTTTGTTTAAAACATTGGCCCAAGTTTGTTTTACCGATATTAGACAAATAGTGGTGAACATTCCCACAGGTGCGCGGAACGATCCGATGCAGGCACTTCCGGCCCGGTACTCCACTTAGCCCGAGTGTTCCCACCCTCGCGCTTCCCGCACCTACCACCCGCTTGAATTAACCCTGCGAACGTCGGGGTAGTTCTCACGCAAATCGCCCGCCCGAGACTGACAATTTTGCTCAATATTGTGGCTATTTTGTCGCACTTGGTACCACAGGCCATAATTTTGCTATAATTTATTCCGTCATAAATGTCGACCAACACTTAATCCGCTAAAATTGATATTTCGAAAGATTTAAATTTGTAATATTGTTATGCTTTAATGTAAATTTACTTTATTTATGTATTTGTATAATACACGTAGTTTTCGGTAGTGGTGGTACCGACAAGTCCTTCATTTACGGTATGCAAATTTTTTATAATACATTTACATAATTATATGGAATTAACATTTTAGTCTAATTATTTTCATCCATGTATAAATATGTCAGTATAAATTGGCTTGATAAAGGAGAATATTTTATTAGGCACCCACAATTATCATAAAACTTATAAACTGTCTCCATATCTACAGAGATTTACAGTCTAAATATGAGTAAACTGAAAAATACTGATGATTTTCGTTATCAGTATTTTGTTTATTAGGTTGTACATAAATGGCTTTTCCTATATTTCTAACTGTATAACTTATAACATGTACATTTCTTCGCGTAGTTTTCGGTTCTAATATAATTTATGCTACAGACAAATAAAAGTTAGAATTTGTAGTTTCGTATTTATGTTCGATTTGTATTATACTTAGCTTCCTTCATATTTATACTTTTAAAAGTAAAATGAGTACGTTAATGTTAAACCTGTTGAACATGAAGCGAACATTCGGTAGTTATAATGAACTATAATTGGCCATGCTTATTTCGTTGTGCGTGACCGCTATGTGAGTTCAATTACAATAATGTTTACTATGAGTGTTCTAACGGAAAAAACATAGAACATTTTTAAGAAGTATTTTTCTTCACACTGTAATTTTAGTTGTGTGAATATTAATTTATTAACAATTGACAGTTAATATCCATGCGCCCATATTAATTATAATTTAGTAACGATGCTGACTAAACTACATTATTGTGTTTAATTCCCCTGTACACAAATTTAAATAGCATAAAAAAATTATTAATAAAGCGACACAAATTGATGAACTTGCCACTAGAGACCCCATTGAAAGAGCAAGGGTTAAGTACCAGTAAACATCTTCATTTCGCTTTATTAAATATGTTCTGTGAAAAAGGGGTCGATATGGTTATTAAAAAACTGTTGAGCTCAAAGTGATTAATGTTAATCATGTAATAATACGCTTTTCGATGAAAGACTGGTTCACACGGTCATAGAGCATATTTATTTTAAGAATTTTTAGACGAGTTTATCTTTGGTACTAATTTATTTTTTATCTGTAGATTATGTAGATAAGACAATGCTGATTAACAATTTGTATAAGCGTTTATGTTTGCGAAAAAATTCACACGCATAATATGTATATCCACTTCTTTAGTCGTAATTTTATATTATAACTTCTTAATATTCAAAATGGTCAACATCCATAGTATGTACTGTTACATTTAAACTGCAGTTATTTGTTTGACGAATCAAGTACAAATTATGAACTTTAGAAAACGGGCATTACGGATGATGGGGGCAACGAATTTGTTCTAATAAAAATCACATTTAGAAACATAACTGTCATATTGCCGTATGGAGTTTATTGAATAAATAAATAGCTTGCATTGGTAGTATGCAATGTAATTCTACCAATCATGGGAATAATCTCAAATAGTACAGAAATATAATATACAATAACAAAAAGACTAGATAGTACAGAATCTAAGTTATAACTTTCTGTAGGATCTTTTTCGTAAGTTATACCCATCGTTGCTATTAGTAAATTTAAGAATAAGTAGGTACAATAACTATGCGGTTTGGTCTGCTTAGCCTTGTAATTCAATCAATCATATGATATTATTCATCTATTAACTGATATACAGTTCATTAGTTCCAATAGGCAGTAAAAATGAGAGTCATATTGATGTTTGAACGTTCCTTTGTATCATAAGTAGGCGCATTCAATAAGACTCATTGCTCGACCAATATTGGAGGACAATAGTTGAATCGTTATTCAGACTCAGACAGACTTTCAACAGAGCGTAAAGAAAAATATAATAAAAACTTAGCTGGTGCTTAGGAAATTTTTACGATAGTAACTTAATAATGCTAATATTACCTATTTATTATTTATAATCTGAAACACGCAAGTAATTTGTAGAATAATTAATATGTGTTTAAAATCTTAACACATTTAGCATGCAATCATGAGACTAATTTACTGGCTTGATTATTCATTATTTGGATGTAATTGTATCCAATTATTACTATTAATTTATTTTAGTTTCAATTATTCAATTAGATTGCTTTGTTGGTCTAGAGGTTACCGAAAGCGACTGTAGATCAAGCGTCTCAGGTTCGATTTCCGGGTCGGACTGCTGTTGGGCTTTCTTACAAGAAATTCTTAATAGCAGCCCGGAGTATGGAATATGGCGGTGATTCCCGCCCGTGTCTTGATGAGCACGATAACGTCCCGGTTGTCATGAACATCTATGGCAATCGTTATTGTGAAGTCAGTGCCCTCAAGTATATTGACTAGTTCAACCTTCGAATTCAGTTCACTCAGGGTTGCGGAGGTCAGATGCCAGTGGCTATGTGGAAAACGTATATTCGGGTAAAACCGGTTGAACTGATAGCTGACCCCAAATCTTGAGAATAATAAAGTCTAGTATGATGATGAGTTTCAATATTCAATTCTAACAAATTATTCAATTTGTAAAATAAATATCTTAATTAAACTCAAAACAGGCTTAAGTTTATTCTTTTTCTATTAGTAAATGAAATACCTAGTTTTAGTATGAGAAATATGCATCATATTAGCGAAGTTATAAGATAAAGATACAAGTATCGGTTACAATGGAATAAATGTGAGTCTGTGTGGTTAATAAGGCAATATAGTGCTGCACAGATTGATCCCTCGGGTCTCGGGTCAACTAACTCGATTGTCGCGCCCAATTTGTCACCCCACACGCCTCAATGACACCGACCGCATTACATTTGTCTCTTATTTGTTACTAGATTATATTTTGATCACGATTGAAAGCATAAGGTTTGATTTAGTTTATTGTTGTCACGTAACCTAGCTGACTTGTTTTAAAAGTAATACGAAACCAGTATACATACAGCTCAGTACAAAACTGTGACTGCAATTTTAAAGACTATTAAACATAAACCTTATTACTCTTTTTAGGAATTTATCTTAAATATAACAATAAAAGAATTATATCTGTGTGATTGCGGATTTAGAGTATGGAGTGTTTTTTTCTTCTTTTTTTTATTAATTCTACATTCTGTGACTCGATTTAGTGTCACACCTCGTTTAGTACTTAATCGTATAGCTACGGTAACAATCTATGGTGTCGACCCTGATGGGGTCCTGGTCTAATATCTTAACACAGACATTTTTATCACAGGCTGCTCACGGACATTTTAAGCCAGCGTGTGTTTTCTTAAAAGAGATGAACTATCTGTATAATATTCTAAAGGCTGCCCTTGCACATTCTAGATCATTCAGGATTTTATGATTTTACTTTCTACTTAATCTTTCTTCTTATTCTAATACAATTTATTCTTGACGGTTAATTACAACTAAGCCTACTTAACAATTTAATTTTTTCATATGTTTGGCATTAAACGCTTACATTGTTTACTTAATCTAGTTACAGTCTACCTTACTTACTATGGCGCCTTAACTTTGGTAATTATTATATATTATATAATATACTGTGGAGGAACGGGTGTCAAGTCCCTCCAACACAAAGGGAAGATCCTCCGACCAGACAAGGTGATCATGCCTGGCGCGCCACTGCCCTACGATGTTGGGAAGTTGTATATATGGTAATCGGAGCGAGAACTTCTATTGCGCGATGCAAGATTGGTAGCTTCTTCGTGCACTACGTTACTCTGTATTCAGTGTATCTTCGGTAGATGGTGTTGTCACATGTTTTTGTTGCCGCTGTATGTGGAATTCGCCAGATCACTCCTCTTCAAGACCGGAGGTCGATATGTGGATGAGTCAGCTGTCTGTGCTCTGTTGCGGAGCTTGCCAGTGCCAGGAGTTAGTAGTTCCAGTGAGTCGGAATTGAGTGTCGCAAGTTCCAGTGAGTCGGAACTGAATGACAATAGCCCCTGCTGCTCCTAGTGCTGCGGTAAGGTCCCCAGTGAGTCGGGTCGGTTGCTGCGTAGTGGCTGGCTGTTGCGTAGACGGGAGAGAGATGCTCTGCTTACATAGACCGTAGTTGCAGTGTGCTGTGCCTAGACGTTGATGAGGCCGTAGGGGTAATCAGCCTGGAGCAGTTTCATCCTGCGTTAGTGTATCCCTGTCGAGGCCGAGTTTGCTTGCTGGCTGAGACTTACTGTGGGAGTTAACATGATGGTGGCGCTGATCTGCTTTCTTTGAAGGATGCTTCCAATCACGTCAGGGTTATCACTGTGGAGGAACGGGCTATCATGTTCCTCCAACACAAAGGGAGGATCATCCGACCAGGTGAGGTGACCATGCCTGACGGGCCATTGCCCTACGGTTGATGTTGGGAAGTTGTGTATATGTTAATCGGCGCGACAACTACTTTTGCGCGATACAGGATTGGTAGCTTCTTCGTGCACTACGTTACTCCGTAGTTCAGTGTATCTTCGGTTGATGTCGTTGTCACATGTTTTTGTTGCCGCTGTATGTGGAAGTCGTCAAAATGCAATCTGCCAAATGCTTAGAACTACTCATTTCTATTGTTTATAATTTTAACTAATTTGATACAAAATTCTATCAGGTAACTATAACTATTCTTATCGTTGAGAATGTTTGCCAGGTTCTCTTTGCATATTTTAAGATCTAGTCGTTGTTCTAGATCTTGCCTTATTATGGCATAAATCGGGCATTCTGCTATTAGATGGACTACGCTTTCCTCCTTACTCTGATTGCATGCGCACGCTGGGCTATCCATGCACTGAAATCGGTGCAGATATTGAGAAAAGCCCCCGTGCCCGCTGAGCACCTGCGTCAGTCGTGGTGTTACGATGATCCGCCTAACTGCACGGTAAGCTTTTACTGCGTCGTGAAGAAACACTTTCGTGACGGAGGCGGTTTCGACTAACTGGAACCACGGGTTCCATTCGTCCAGGGTCTCCTCGCGGATACTCCTCTTAACGACCAAGATCGGGCACCGATCATAGTCAGGCAACCTCCGAGACGAAAGTACTGCCTACTTCGCGAGACCGCGGTGGAGTGGGTTCTACTATTAGTCTGCGCGCTCGTTTCCTTCGTGACTGGCATGTGCTTTTATGTAAAATAAATGCACAGCTTTATTCGCATCAAAAGCTACCTTGAGGTTGGCGCCCGTTCTCACTGCAAGAGGATGCAGTGCCTTGTGGTTGGCGAAAGTTTCTAGCGCGGATCTAGAGTCGCTGAAGACTCCGAACGAGCGTTCGTTACGCTTCAGTATCTCACCCGTCGCCCTGCATATGACGAGGAGTCCCGCCCGGTACACCGTGCAGTACGCGGACAGGCTGAGCTTGACGGCTTTGATCTCGGCGCCCCCACTCCATATGGACAAGGACGCCCCAACCTTAGCGCCAATCGTACCGCCGTCGGTGTATATAGGCACCGCCTGCACGGTGAACCTTTCAACGTCGGCTTGATCCTAAAGCAGGCGAAACTTATCGCCATATGCTCGGATGGATGAGGGATCTCCGCGAACTGTGCGAGGCGTTCCACCTCTCCTAGCCTCGCTGACAGCTACAGAGCTGCTGCTTCCTGTATTCTAATGTCGAGAGATAGTATCCTGGCCAGTACTAGAGCCGAGTTGAGTGATACCGTGCGATAAGCACCTCATTCAGAGCCCTCTGTACTCCTAACTTTTTCGCGGCAGGTGCCCACACACTCGCGGCATATGTAATGATGGGTTCAACGGCTGCTATATAGATGGTCCTGATGACCTCGGGATGTACACCCCAGCTGACCCGAGCGCGATAGTTGCTTGTATATACCGGCTGCTTTTTTCCACACATTAGCAAAGTGCTTATTGAAGTTCAGCTTATGGTCAATCAATTGTGAGACCTAAAATTTTAATGCCCATGCTGACCCCTCCCATGCTGAGACGCGGTGCGAAACGTAGCTTATTTTGCTCTCCCCATTCTTGAACGTAGGAGAGGGGAATATGGAGTGTTAGCACTCCTTCTCATCCCATGAGTGTCGTAAGAGCAGACTGAAGGATAATCTACGCAGGAGAACATTTCTTTAAGGAGAAGGAAAACTGGAATAAACCTTAAAACCAACCCGCCTGGCTAGCGTGGTAAAATATGCCAAAAGCTTCTTGCCGTTGACTGCCTTATTGATGTAGTGGTCGCATAAGGTTTCAGGTACGATTCTCGGTTGAAACTAAATGTTTGTATGTTTCGGAGTTTAGGTGTTTTCTACGTATAATATGTATGCATTTACAAAAGAAAAGTATTTCTATATTCTGTCAGTCAATCTAGCTTTAATAGTACAAGCTATGGTTAGTTTGAAGCTAGATAGCGTTGTGAGTAAAAATAAGACCTATGTCCAGACGTGGACTATTTAAACCTATTGACGATGATGTTGAATAGAATAACTAAACAAATTTAGGATTAAAAACAGAATTTGATAAGAGTATTCGTGACCTAACCCACAGAAGTGTTAATATACAAAGTAATAGCCGGACCACACTAATTGATAGCTTGGGAGTCTACTGAGTTCATACAGCAAATATGTATTAAGTGTTAGGTGTCAAGTCTATTGTAGTGCGCAACGAGTCAACTGACGCGGGTCAAACGGCTGCATCTTCGACCCCATCTTAATTGGAAAGTGGACACCCGCATATTTGAGATAGAGACTAATTCGATTGTAGATTTTAATATTTCTAAATTAAGTGGATTTACGATAGCACCCATGTCTCATGTATTTTATGTAATAATACAAATTTTATGAAAGTATACCGTTTTGTTCGTTAGACAAAAGTGTTCGTTATATTTTTTAGATTGTAATGATGCAAAGGTATTCGTTTATTCGGCCAGTTAAAACATTGTAATGCATACAAGAAGTGGTTTGTTCCCGCGTATCAATACATGTTTTGAATTGTGCCAAAGTATTCGCGAGATTTTGCGCGGTTTTGCACGGATTGCGCGCGCATCAACAAACACTGTGACAATGGATGCTTCGACGAATCGAGTGACGCGGGACGCACGATTCAAATGTGGAACAATGCAAGCTTGTATAACAAGAGCTAACAATTCGGCGGCTTGTTTATGTGAACAATAGCAATAGATTGTGAAGTTTGTTGCGTGTAAGCAACTGAGCTTTCATATTACCTATGTGTTTTGTTTCTTACTTTATTACATTAAACATCGTTACAAACAAAACAATAAAAATAATTTTATGTAATTGTTCAGCTTTTTACGACACTTAAGGCAGCAGTTACTTGGTTCTAAAACTAATATGATATTTTAGTCTTAATTACGGAACGAGAATAGGATATATCTAGTTAGAAATTACTTTTTACTAGAAATATATTCATTTTAGATAAAATAATAATGTAAATATTCTTACCGTGCAGTGTATTTGTTTTTAATATAGGTACAGTAAAAAACCTGCAAAGTAAACAAAACAAACATTTTTATGAGATTTACAGTACCTTAACATGTCTATTTTAGCCAATAAGATTGAATATTCGAACTACTGTTAGATACAAACTAAACTATACGTTTTCATAGCCTTTTCCAAACTAGATCGAATTTCAGTCTACTACGATACGGGACAGACTAAACTAAACTCATAGACACAAACTTAATTTATAGAGACATAAACTAAACTCATAGAGAGACAAACTAAATTCATGTAGAATTATTTTTGTGAGTAAAACAGTAGGAGTAGGCTCGAGAGATCCATTAGCGTGGACAGAGCACGGAGCGGTGTCGAGGCTGGGTCACGCGGGTCCACAAGTGATTTGACCTCCGACCATTTAATTAAAATGTTATTACATCTCGACGCTCACTCGCTTACCACCGTATCACGTTGTATTCGCTGGACTGTATTTGTTTTGACTTCATTAAGCTAGTTATAAAAACTTTCAGATCCAAGTTATAAACTTACAGATATATGTTTTATTGGAAATAGTTACTGTTTTGTTCAAATGAGCTATGTAAAATTGATTTTGGAAACCGAACTTTCATTGAAATTTGATTGACAAGTTTTTATTATAGTTTACCGTTTTTTAAAATAATTTGTGTCAAAAGAGGTTTGTCGTAAGAATATAACATGTTGTTAGTTTAAAATTGTAAAAATTGACAATAACTAGCTAGTTACGCATGAGTGCGTTAGTCCAATAGATCAGTAACATACTAGTACACAGTGGTTACATAGGTAACCAATACTACTTAATCGAAAGAAAAAACATTGAGCGACATGACCTTACATGGTTGGCCTGAGCAAAACCTCAGTACATAGTTTTCAACATAGATATTTAAACCATGACGGGATATTTTTTGCTGATTTAGAAATCTCTATACTTATTAAGGAAAATTTTACTGCAGCTTACTGTTAATGTATTTCGTAATGTGAAATTATTTACTCATTAGGACATGGCTTGACAGTTTTGTATACAAAAACGTTTAGAATGTTTGTATTTGGTATCTGACAGCACGGCGTCGTTTTCAGTGCGGCTTAGATTATCTGATATGAATCTAATTTTAGAAGAGAATGCAATTTATGTCATAAGATGAACCACAATTCGGGTAAGATTCAGGTTCATAGGAATGTTGGAGATAGTACAACTGAGTATTGAGGCGTGTGCACGCGAGGCGTGGGGCGGGCGCGTACACGATTGGCGAACACCTCCCAACGCCTACGCGCGTGCGCGGACCACCTCCCGCGTGAAAAATCTTCGCGAGGAAAATTCACCGAGTCCCAATTCACATTTTAATGTTTGTTTACAACCGTGGGCGGCCTACTAACTGTTCAGAGACTGTACAAAATGGCGAATGCGGTTTTTCTAAACACATTTCTCTGCATTTTTTTTGTTTAATACAACTTTTAAAGTATTTGTTTTGAGATAAGGAAACGTAAAAATGCAAGTGTAACTGACCGTGTAAACTATCAATGTTTTATAAAACGAATGTCTGAGTATATCATGGTAAATTAACACAACAGAATGCACAATTAACTTTTAGGTACGTAATAAAAATTCAAATGAAGAGCGCAAACTGTTGGTTTAAGAAAATAAATATAAAGGCATTCATTAGACATTCAAATGAATTGCATTTTCAGTACTTTTGTATGTTAATTCATTTGGCGTAAGGTTAAGTTCAGTGTCACTGTAATCATTTTATGTAATACTGTACAATCGGAATCTTTTCGTGATGAACACTCCATCTTCGATCATTCTATATAACTATAACACATATCTTTCAATTTTGCACTTATTACCGATTTTGTGACGATATTACAAAGCTAATCTTGAATTATTATTTACCGAACACCAATATTCAATTTTTCATTAAGTAAGTAAGTTATTTTAGGGTCATTTTCAAACTGTCTCTATTTACATAACAGTTTAGAAAGATGCTTTACATATAATATATCTATAAAACTATATAAATATAAAAAAAACTCGTCAGATTAAATACAGCCATTATGTTTTATGAGCAATTGTAATGCATAGTCAGTGCGGACAAGTTGTTTTAGTAGGTAGAACAAATCTTGATTTTGGTTTGGCTGTTCTGGATGCGCTTATTACCATCAAGGTGTTGCTGAGAATCAGCGCTGTATCGTAGACCATGCAGCACTATGCTGAGCAATATTTGTTTTTAATGCAAACTGCGATACAACTCTGCAGCAAGTGTTTTTGTTACAGTATTAACAAAACAACACGTATTATCTATCATTCTTTGTTACTTAACTGTGCTTTTGTTAATGTTTCAATGCTGTATTATGTACCTATGCCTTTTACAATCTGTTGTGTTGCAATGTCTAAAAAATAAATTACTTTTCTTTTTTTTTCTTTTTTCTATATGCTGTTAAGCTGACGTTACTAAGCTACTAAAGGTCCTTTTTATATTTCCAGTGAGTAAAGAGGAAATTAAAACTAATGAACGGCAATAAAACTGTTGAACATACCGGTATGCAAGTCATGAAATCTCCTCAATTCTGGGTGTATAAGACTATTTTATCATTAGCGTGGGTTTAAGAAATAGCTAGCTGAATAACTTGAGACATTTAGTTGCCTCGTTGGCGCAGCGGTAGCATATGTGACTGCTGTTCTTGAGGTCTCGGGTGCGATTCCCGGGTCAGATCAAATATTTGTATGATCTGCAAATATTTGTTTCGGAGTTTGGGTATTTTCTATGTATGTATTTACAAAAAAATATATATGTGTATTTACGTCATTTGTCTAGTACCCATAATACAAGCTATGTTTAGTTTGGAACTAGATGGCATTGTGTGTTAGATGTCCGGAATATTTATTATTTATTTATTTATTATTATTATTATTATCATCAAGTCACATAGAGGAACTTACAGTTATACTATGAGTGTTAAAACAATACCTATCCTTTTTCGGTAACATTTAAATTCAAACGGGAGGTTTTCCTTTGGTATAATTATGCCAGCTAATATGTGTGTTTTTAAAAATATTTAGTAAAACACTGTTGTTAACACATTAAAACTTAAGTGACACTGTATATTTTTATTTAAGTATTTAACTCTATTTAGCTTTATTAGTGCTGACGTTACGATCGCCATAAACTACACTGTCACCAAAAGGAAGGAATACGGAAGAATTAATGTTAAGATTGTTAAACTAATCCGTCCAGTTTTTCATTTCATCACTCACAAAATTAGGTCGAAGCAAAACATCGCCTCAGACATTAGTGGGCTATTAACAACGTGTTAACTTTCTGTTAAAAATATCAATCCTCATAAAAACACAAATTTATTGTAAATATTGTAAATTTAACTAATTGACTGTCCACATATTTGGGTAAGTTATATACGGCTTTCAGACTTACTTATATCAGTTCACGCGAACGGATTATGAGATCAATAATTTACAGTGTGAATAATAAATAATCTAGTTTATAATTATCTATTATTACTTACATATTACTTTAATCTTAATAATTTATGAATTATAAAATGATGTAGCACTCGTCCTTGAGGATATTAATATAAATAATGAAAGTTGGACAATAAATCATTTCAAAACAAAGGAATACTCATAAATGATATTAAGCCAACAATTATACATAACATATGGATTACAAATTCATTATCAGATCTCTTCTAGGCACAACAAAAAGAGTACGTTTGTGTATATTTTTTTCATTGTTGAAGCTGTGCATATTTTTGGTATAAAAAAGTTTACGATAGTACATTTTGGTACGATTTGTTCATTTTGTTTTTGGAACGTCGAGAGGGGGACTATTTGAATTTGAATGTAAGCGTTCAGTTTAACGCTCTTTTGTGACTGAGGCGGTACGGTTCGCTGACTACGAAAATTTGACGCTCGCACATACAACGCGTTTAGCGGACAAGCCGACGCGAAATATTTCTTTCTTTATTTATATTTTAAATAGACGTGGTCAAGGTTTCGAGCCTTTCAGTGAAATAAATATATGACCATCAATACTAAACCAAACGAGTAGCACATGTTTGTAGGTACAGAGAAATAAAATAATTTCATNGTTTCCATTAAAACGTACATTTCAAAATATTATTTACTTTAATGATTACTGTAAATGAATATTGTGCAAACAGCAACGTATGCGTATAGATACAACTCTGTTCTAGGCTTAACTTCATTTACTGGTTCTATGCAAACAAAGAAACGGCGCGTGCGCATGGCTGGTCGACTGCGAAAATGTTTACTTTCAGTAACGAATCGTGCTTCTCTAGAACCAACCTAAAATTAACCTATAATAATATAATACGTGAATGCAAACTCTTCATAAAAGGTGTATGTAACATGAATTGTGCAACAAATTGGCAACTCGGTACACGACTAGAATCGTTCCGAAATTCATAGATAATTAGCAATGATCAAGTGAATCACTTTAAGATAAACAAGAAGTTCGATAATGGTCGATTTAAAAAATTGCAAACAAATTCAAGCTTTATGAAATACTGGAAGGTTTTCTAAATAATAAATTTAATTAACGAGTAGGCCTTTTTAAATTCAAAATAGAAACAAAAACACTATTACAATAAGAGAAGGTAGTTAAATCCATATTATTTTGATTACATGAAATACTCATTGCAGGTTTCATTCCTAAAAAGCATAAAAAAACTTAACGCGAGGGATTGTAGGATGGCTTCAGAGTAAGCACCTGTATCCGTTTCTGAGTGCGAAATACGTTCTCCCTTAATTACGATCACTTGCGCAATTCTGAATATACTGTTTTGATTTTTTATCTGCATATAACGATTTGAATCATTTTTTTTTTGTTTAATATGTTGGATATCATAGTGAAACCGAGTGATAAGTTATCACATGATGACGGATTAAGAACACAAATCGTCACCAGCACTATTCATCCCGTGGATGTCGTAAGAGGTGATTTAGGGATAGACTAAGAAAGAGTTTTGTCCTGCATAAAAAGGGAGAAGGAATATCTGAAACAAACCTTTTTTTTACGTGTGGAAACCTCCCCAGGCCGTTACCCCACCGTAGTTTGCGGCGGGGCGGTGTGTCAGAATCGAACTGACTAAAACCACATGGTGTGCAACTCTGCGCCTGAGACGGGAGGGATCCGAGAACTGCTGCTATTAACACATCCGGATCCCTTGAAACAAACCCTATACCAACTCATTTGGTATATAGTAGGCTAAAACCTCCATTCCTAAAAGAAACTCATGTCTAGCAGTGGACTGGTAGAGGCTGTTCATGATGAGTCCTAAGTACTATTCTAACTATTCAATAATACTTTAGTAATTTACCGTTTTGTAAATGCCCATAAACTCTTATAAAACTTTTGTCTTTGTAAGTTATTGTTAATACTGTACCCATAGAGTTAGTTAAAAAACAAAGCCTAATTACAAAGTAATCAAGGCTATTTGGGAAAATAATACGTCCATTAGTTTTTTTAGGCGCAAATTGGTGAGCTGTACAAATACAATGTTCTACCTTTCATTTGTTACTATCAATAGAAACGCTGAAACTAAACAATTCCGACGTTAACAAAATCGCTGGAGCGTTGAATTTTGGCTAATCCATGTATGAATCATTAGGCATTTACGATGCCAACCGAATTTAGTGGCGGGGTAAATGTAGAATTTAAACGAAAACACAAATAATTACTTAAGGTACTCTAAATAGGTTCAGACGATGTTCTTATCTATTCGCTATTGTTTAACACGCTTTTTTCATTCCCACGGTCGTCGCTCAGGCGGCTGATAACGCGCGGTACCTGCCCCGTGGCGGCATCATGGCAGAGAAAACACCTCATGGAATTCACAATATGTATCTACGTTAAAGAGAAAAACGCTTAAATCAGCTAACTGCAATCCCTATAGGAATTGTGAAGAACGCATTAATGGGGCATTTAATTGCTAGTCGCCACTTAGAAATCACTGTGAAAAGCCCCCTTAGACAATCATGTTGGCAGTGATTTGTATTCTCGATTACGTTTAATATTTCTAAACAGGTTTAGAGTGTCTAGTAAACAAGCTGCTATATTTTATATAGCAAAAATATTTATAAAGAAAATAGACTAATGAAAACAGTACAAGGGCAGTAGCAAAACTAAATATGACTGTATGTATATATGAATACAGTATATACTGCACAAATATATTACATAAATTTATCATACATAAACAATTAAGATAAAACAGTAACTAGGTACATAATATATTACAATGTGACTTTTCATGTGAAACTTTTAACACACAAAAACATTCCATGAAGTTCATTATCGCGGTTATTTTGAGTACGCGCTCAATTGATATTTGACAATATAAACTATATACATGCAGTAAATTGTGAACTTAAAGAATAAATACTATAAATGTACAGCTTTGTATTCATCTCATGAGGACAGAAATCGCATTGTTGAATTTAAATATTTAAATGGAACGGCATCAAACAAAGACAGGGCCGGGAGTCAAGTGCAAAATTCACTTCGACCCACGCCCGTTGTAAGCACAGATAATATGTACTAGGTATATGAGCCGAATCCATTATCCAATGACGTACACCAATTACCCATTTAATGCAATTTGGGCCATTGTAAAGATGTCCAGGCCGAGTTCTCGTACATTCCCGGCGTCACTCACTTAAAAGCACTAATTAAAGAAATCACTAGTGAGCAAACACTGTGTGAACATAGTTCGATCGCGAGCGTTCGTGTTCCGAACCGGTCATGTCAAAATTGGAGTTGTATCCAGAGTCTGAGTGGCAAGGTGTGAGGGCGCGCGCGTGCGTCGCTGTGGCCGGCGCGCGACTACTCGCTGCTGAATGGGCGCTCGGCGGAGGGGCGAAGCTCGCTACGTCTCACTCCCAGCGAGCTTACGAAAATCTCCAATTGTGACTGTCTTCTTATTATACGAGCTAATTTAACATGACCACTACACACTTGTCTATCCAATATACATCACTCCGGCGCCTCGGGGCTCTAGACACTAACAGTCTTGCTGGATCACAATCCACTCGAGATAACGTCAAAGAATACGAAGTTTTTTTTAAGAGCTTCCGATCGAAGCTCCGCTCCGGTATATCGTTAAGCATCCGGTGCCACCTGCTTGCACTCGACAAGAGACTGCGCGTTAGAAGGAGATGAAGTGAACGATCAGAACGCGGACCGGATGGCGGACTCGGTTATGAATGAATCCGCTGTCTCGCTTCGTTCGAAGCGTTTACGTAATGCAGTCTCTCTCGAACACCGTAGAGTCGCCGTAGAGGAAGTGAAAGGGTCGGGGGGGCGTAGTAAATATTGCGCTCCGTGTATCCGCAGGGAGTATTTTCTAAAGAGTCTCGATTTTTGTTATACCATAAAGCATCAATCCACCAATTTCATTCATAGATTTTGCACCGGCCTGTTACTAGAAGTGATGTATTCCAGTTTCAAATGCAAGATTTACTGTCTGATTTTACTCATATTTTCTTTTTAAGGTAGTTATAGGTACCAATGTCATGCTACTTGCTAGCAAAATGTAAAATCTTGTTATTAACCAGAATTTATTCAATATTATTCTGTAGCAGGTATCAGGTAAGCAGGAAATGGTGCAAATTGGCAGCAACATAGAGTAGCTCAATTGATTCTGTGACTGTGACAAATGAATGAAACTAAGACAGGATGTTGTGCAGTAACCCTGCTGTATAGCTAATGAACAATAATAGACACTTCTGAATTCATGAAAACCTCTTTTAAGTAATGAAGCTGACGATTAAGATCATAAATCTAAATCATTAGATACAGGTTTTTTTTATAAATATTTCGGACATCTAACACACTTGAGAGCTTGTATTATGGGTACTAAACAACTGATATAAATACATATATATATATACTTTTTTTTGTAAATACATACATTTCATACATAGAAAACACCCAAACTCCGAAACAAACATGCTTAGATCATACAAACATTTGGTCCGACTCGGGAATCGAACCCCAGACCTCAAGAACAGCAGTCGCATACTCTGCCGCTGCGCCACCGAGCATGTAAAATGGAGAGACAGAACATGGACGAACATAACCTATACCTTTTCCTTCGATTTGACAACTCTTTACCATTCTACTAAACTTCTGAACGAATATATTGTAATGGTTGTATAAGTATTTATTTGTAGGTGCGTCAGGCCGGGTAGGGCCTTGTCCCTCTTTGTTCGCGGTATTGTTATCTGCTGGGCGCGGCTGTCAACATTTGGCCATCGACGAGGCGACGTTCGCCACGTGGGCCAGTCCCTTTGCCAATAACAAATATTTTGACATTAGCTTAACTATAAATCTGATCATCTCGTATAAATATAGATTTCCTGTTTACAGTTTAGTTTTGTAAAGCATTTTTTGGTGCTTTAATATACTCCTTTTCACATTCGATTAAATATGTATATATTTATGTTTATGACTAATTACTATTAATCTTTTACGATTAAAATGATACCTCGTAGTCTTAGATTGCGATATGAATAGACGTTTCCTTTCCTATGCATATAAGATTTTATGATAGAGATATCCCAATAAAGCCAATTAAGATCATTTTTATTTGAAAAATAACTATATGTTAACTAGATTTTATCTCTGAACTATTAAGTATATCATGTACTAGAGAATATAACTCTTTGTGCAAAAATATCACTTGCATACATCACTATTCAGTCTTACGCTAATATTTTATTTTAAAATGAAACATGTTTTCCGCTATTTACATAATACATAAGACTAAAACGAAACTAAGACTTAACTAAGACTTTCTCTTAAACAAACAAAGGATGTGGTACTGCTTTCGGCGATGTTTGTGTGGTGTGGCCTCACCATAGCATCGTTAACTATATAGTCTTCCAAACTCAGCAGCTTCGTCATCCTACGAACTATAATAGTCTTAACAATATATAGGTATTTACAATGTCCGTTCACAAAACAGTGTTCTGTTCTTAGAAATCCTCAATCGTGTGTGGTGAGCGAGGCTCAATTATTAAACCTACGTATTGTAAAATGTTTCTTAATAATGAAACCTTCCGCTTATATAATTGCATATGTAATCATGTGAATGGTTATATTCAATATTGTAACTTTAACATAAATAAAAGGTAAATCAGATCAGATACAGTAGGTTCAAGTGCATCATGCCACAAATCAATGGGATCCCGTCCAAGCATGTAACCTCTGAGCGCCAGGTGCTATGCGGGAAGTGGTACCTCGTCCCTCCTGTCCCGCGCCTCACCTCTTCAAGCTCCTCCACACGCCCACACAGATAACAGTAGAGGAAGTGCACACACACTCGTGTGCGCTAATACATCTTATGCTGTGACGTAAAGATCAAATGTGGATGTGTGTTTCTGTAATTTATTAATGGTTTGCATTTGCGTATGCGCTGCTCGTTGTGCATGAAAAATGGCAGATATAAATATGAATCGAGTGGACGCTAATTCAAAAGTATAGTCGTTTAAGAAGCATGTCTTGACGCCTGAAAAGGGCCGCCTTAACAACGTTCGACAACTCAACTTTTGAACGTTATTTATAGCTGACAAATGTACATTAATTTTTGCTTTAGGGGTCTAAAACACATGTATGTAGATAATACATGTGTTTTAAACTGCCATTAAGAAACTGAGTTTGATACCAAGATATCGTGGTGATTTTGTTCAAGTTTTTTTTTTTATATTTATGCTGCCAAAATGACTCTGCGCTGCCTGATGGAAAGCATGAGCAGAATCCAAGAGTGGTGCTCACCATCCTCAATGCGAAAAAGAACGATGCAGCATGGTGACCCACACTATGGCGGCCTGCGGAGAAGGGGGATGGTGAGGGGGATAGGGGGCGTTGGATTGGGGTATGGGCCTCCGGTATCCTCACTCACTCGATGAAACACAGCGTAAGCGCTGTTTCACACCGGTTTTCTGTAAGGCCGTGGTATCACTCCGGTCGAGCTGGCCCATTCATGCCGAAGCGTGGCTCTCCCACGGTGAGTTTTGGTTTTAAACTAGCTCTTTGCTGATTTGGTAATCGGGCACTTTCAAATACGAGGCCTTTGTTTGGAAAAGAAGAAACTCATATGATGCAGAAGTTTGCAGTCGTATCTTGCATTTTTTTTGTATTATGTTGGTTGGAGATTTTAATAGATCGACACAGTAAATAGATTGAGAATTTATAAAAGTTTCCACACAGAATTCCTTACATCGAATTCTAAAATATTTCATCGACATAAGATTGTTTATCCCGTGTGTTTGCAGAAATAGTTTTTAGTGTATTAACTGTATTTAAAGAAAATCAAGGAAGAAACCGTTTTGGTTTGTCAAATGCAAAGTTGTTTTTAAAACAATGATTCATGAATCTGCAGTAGCATACAACTCATTTAGCACTGTCCTATTATAATTAACAGACATCATTAGTGTATGTATATATAATCAATATCGGTTTACTCAGTCAAAAGTTCTGAAGTAACAAATAAAAAAAAACAGTTGAATTAAGAACCTCCTCATTTTTTGAAGTCGGTTAATAAACATAACTTGGCTAACCTAAACCAAGCCTAAACCACAAACTGTAAAGCCTGGGAGGATTTAGGAAGTAAGGAATTAATGGTTGTATGTAAAATTAAAAACACGTAAAAAGAAACCATCACACCAGTATATAGTGGACAATAGCTATTACATTATACATGTTTAATATTCACGTAATTGACTTGATCGACGCTTCACTATTTAACTTCATTTCTAAATATTCGGCGACCGCCTGACAGTTACGGCCTGCCACGAGACCTCGTCCCCTTAGCAATCCCTCCCAAATCATCCACAAATCCCGGCCTAGTGCTGGCTGACGGGCGCTCCTCAGGATCCATACCCCTAGGAGCTCGACCTCGCCAAGCACAGATCACTATACTACTCGGGCGTTACTAGCAGGTCGTTCACCTTGTGGGGCCTATGCACGAAGACACGACCTCGTTGGATACACCCATCCCACCAACACCCTGGAAATACTAATCGGCCCATTGGGCCTACCCCAGTGACCCACCTGTAGTTGCAGGCGGCGCTGAGACCACATTGACAGGTTTTAAGCCTGGAAAGGTTACCCCGAGACCCCTAGGGGGTCTTCGAGAAGAACTACGAGAGATTTCTAAAATTCAACTGCTCAATGCGGTTTATGAGGAAGGCACTTTAAGTCGAAGGGTCGTCTGTAGTACCTGTACTAACATTTATAATATAATTGTTATCGATCTAGTAGATAAGATACCAACTTAGAGTTAGTCATAGCCGGAATGCTTTTAAAGTTTCTAAGTTAAGCAACAAAGTATTGTGCACGCTCACCATTCACAATAGAAATTATCAACAGGTAGCTAAGACCTATACAATGTGTCCTTCCGGCATCCGATGCTTCTTAATTTCAAATAAAACCATACCTTACTGCTACAACTTACAGTAACTTTTTGATAGAACCACTATAGTCAAATACTTAATCGCTTAAACCATTTAAGTTACAAATGTATGTAAAGTATTTTGGGACTTATAATAACTATGAGAGAGATAGTTTTCCAATATCAATGAGGAAACTAAGGTTTGAGACTTGCTATATTGCAGGGTTACATACCATCCGGTGTAAGGTGATATCGTGGGGAAGTGAGGACCATTTCGGGAAAAGGCTAACAAAATGAACGTATATATTAACATAACCCATGAATTGGTTAGTAAAAAATATATTGTAGGAAGGTATTGGGACATTTGAATGACCTATAACTTGTAAATTACGGTCACAAATGTATAAAATACTAGGAACTACGGTAGCAAGCAAACTTATTGTTATTTATAAGTAACTTGGCAATCAATTGAAAGTAATTCAAACTATTATTTTCATGAGTTTTATTTTAAACTACAAAAATATTTTCTTTTTTTAAGTCTAAGCCATAAATCAGTCCTCAACCCGCACTTGGCCAGCGTGGGGACGTATGGCCTTAACCCTCTCCTGAGAAGAGACCCGAGCCCAGCAGTGGGACATTGTGGGTTGTTGATGATGATGATGAAGCCTAAATATTATAGCATTAAATAAAAGGCATAACTCCTTTAGCTAAGTTTATTTTAATAACAATTCATACATGCCGCCTAGGGAACTACACGGTTAGCCTAGTGGTTTCAGTGGTCGCCACACCGCTTCCTACTGCGCTAAGTGTTGTGGGTTCAAATCCTACATGGGACAACACTTTGTGTGATCTATAAATTGTTGTTCTAAGTCTGGGTGTACTTTGTGTCCGTTTCAGGTATGTTTATAAAGGAATGTGACACAGGAATGTATATTCCTAATGAGGGAGTTGTCATCTTTAGAAAAACAAAACTTTTTTGGAATTAGGGGTAATACTTTGGTGTAAAAACTTACATCAATAGAAAAGATAGTAAGTCCCAACTTAATCCCGTCTTTTTGTACTGTTCAAATTATTTAATCACTTATTTACAATGGATGAGTATTTTAAGCTACCTGTACACCTATTTTCGTTCCAAATGGTTAAGCTATTATTCGGTTAAATAAATACATACACAAATTTTGCACGTCTAGTGTAGTGGGAATACAAATCATTATAAAAATTAACATGTTCAAATACTATTATTGTACGAGTGCGTCGCGTTTATGTCTTTTCAATGACGTTTCCGGTGTCATGCACTGACTCGTCTGTAATGGGTTGTAGACGTCTAAAGAATCACGTTAACGGTGTACCACCATTTCTGATACATTGGCATCATATTTTGTTGTTTGGAAGTTGGTGCTAAACTATGTCACAAGTTACTTTATGGTATTACGGTAATCATTAAAAACAGCCATTGATAATCAGGCAAGAAGTTTTTGGCTTATTGTACCACACTTGTCAAACATGTTGGGATAGACTAATGATAACTTCACGTACTCGCACACAGTAGACTGATCTCAAGCTAGGTAGAGCCCGTATAGAGTATTTTTGAAAAATATAAATATATATATATATATAAACATATCTGTTGTATGATACATACAATCCTTTAGTTTAACTTGTTGATTTTATTTTTATATGATAACAAGTTAAACTAATCTTATTAAAATTTGTTAAATGAAACGATTATAAGTATTTTTAGCCCAAACAAGAATATTTATAATATAAATTTAAATAATAAGT
>PKRV01002151.1:544303-667151 GCA_003709505.1 Hyphantria cunea
ATATATATATATATATATATTACTTTTACTTTACTTTTAAAAAGACAACTCCCCCATTAGGAATATACATTCCTGTGTCGCGGGGATCTTTAAAAACATACATGAAACGGACACAAAGTACACCCAGACTTAGAACAACCATTTATGGATCATACAAAGTGTTGTCATATGTAGGATTTGAACCCATAACACTTGGCGCAGTAGGAAGTGGTGTGGCGACCACTGAAACCACTAGGCCAACCGTGTAGTCATATATATATATATAAGAAAGTCGTGTAACTTTCAATATTTATAACTCAAGAACGGTTTAACCGATTTGGTAGAAAATTGGTTAGGAGGTAGCTTAGAGGTAGAAGACGAACAAATGTTTTTTTTACTTTGCGCCGCGCCTTCAACCAGGGTTATTATTGTACCGCGGGACTCAGCTAGTATGTTTATAAAAAAACATAAGTAGGGACTTAAACAATTATTGACGCGGTACCTAGTGGTATTAAAGAAGGATTAAAGTTGCAACTAAGTATATGTCTTAGATACAACAAGTTACTGTACACTATTCCTTGTTAAGCTCGTCAAAAAAGGCCATTTACCAAACGAGTGAATTGATAGAATTTTTATATTAAACCATAAAAAATATTAAAAAACATCACCAAAAATCAATAATGTTCTCTAAGCGTGTTTATGTTAAGTTATCAAATCATTAAACGGATCCCTAATTGATTCCCGTCGATGGCACTGTTTATCGACCACAAACTAACTGCTAACTATGGAGATAACATCTTCTTTATCTTTAAAAAAGAATTTTTATCGTAAAACTCAAATGAGGCAATATGTTTTACTGAGATATATCAGGTTACATTACCTCTCGGGGCTTCCGTTTACAGAAACAACGATTGAGTAATTAATATTGATCAATAAATTCTCATAGTAATATCCATTGGATATATTTACACTTATATTTAATTTGTAAGAAGTTTAAATTACAAAATAATTACAAACTTTTAGATGTTATTACGATAAAAAGTAGTTGTGAATCCGAATTTACATAAAGCATTTCTAAAAAATTCTATTAGAAGAATCCGAGTTCCAACAACAACGAAAAACTATAACCATAACTCATGTGTGAGTAATGAAGTACATACGTCGATATAATATGTAGGTACTTTCGTAGTTGTGTTATGAGAAAAAAATTACTGGAGACTGTATCTACTACATAAATCGTCCTATATTAATTAAATATAATGGTTCACTGATACGTTTCTTTTCCCAACAGGCCACTGATCGAGAACAGGTTTTCTCTCATTTAATTTATATTGCCCAAATTAAATTAACATGAAATCTAAACATTATCTGTGGAATATTAACTAAATCTGTTCCGTGTTATCTAACATTAGTTAACGTTATCTATAATAACGTTTAGGTAAAACAAAACGCACATCGGTAGGCCGTTTTATCCGTCCCACGAGAACTTATCTCCAGATAAATAAACGAATGCACAATCCGAGTTATCTTTGCTTGTCAATAATACTAAGTTCTCAGAAATAAAAAGCCGCTCGTAACGTACAAAGCGAGCTTATTGTGCGATTACTCAGAGACGCGGTCTAGACTCAAAATAAAAATAATCACAAACAGTAAAATGTCGAACGGAACCATAAAAAGTTGAGTAAAAGGCGTCGAAAGAAGGCAGCGAATTTTGAAGCAAACCAGTTTAATGAGGGTCGAATTTAAATACGAAAATAAAGCGGTTCCCACGGAGTCGCTCGCGGGAACGGAAGCCTTACGATGTCGCGGCGACACGGCGCGACTGTTCATATCGCGCGATCATCGCTCGACGCCGACGCCTAGCCTCTCGCGGCGAGCTTCACCGACGACCACAAGCTCCATTCACATCTTTACTTAAACTTGCCGATACATCGAGTTGGAGGTCGTTTGTAATTGACCTTAGATATGCGATCATACAACTCCCGTGAAATCGATTCGATTAATAATCGTATTTCACTACGTTTTTGTCGATATAATTCGTTACGGTGTACAGTAATTTATACCAAAACGGTACTCTGAAATCGGTAGCATTTTAGACTAAGCTATTAATTATCATTATTCAAAAGAGTATAAGAAAAAGACCAGTAAAAAACAATATTAGGTAACAATAATCCATCATAATTATGTGTGTGTCAGAAATATTATGTGAACCATCATCTTAAGAGTTTTAATATTTTTTAAGAGGTGTTTTATTTGATCCTTCAATCTTAGCTTATGGGATTAGATAGTTCATTAAGTAAACAACATTCTTAACTGTTTTCTTATAGTTTAAAATCTCCATATTTAATTCTTGATGACAAACTGCTAATAGTAGTGTATTCTAGTGATGTGACCCAAATCTATTACTGTGAATTCGATATTTTTTTATAATATTTAAACATTGTTTAGTTTATCTCGTTAGCATTGACCCATTCGTGGAAATGTCGCGAAAGACAAATTATTTTTCGAAATATACAACGTGTAAACAGGTCTCGAGGTCCGATCTGTGTGTTTAAGCTTGCTTTCGATAATGTCAACACGCCTCAGTCAACGGAACTTGCTTCAACGCCTGTGAGCCTTTGAAATAATCTATTTTTAAATCTCTTTCTACATAGTAAAGGACAATGGAAATGGCAAGTTTATTCATTTACATAAAGTTATATAATACAGGACAGATCTGTACTTAGGTTAAAACCTAAAAAAATTGAGAACCATATTCAACAAAATTTGTAAAATAAATATTATATCATTTATCTAAAAAATGCAAAAACAAGTAACGATTTTTAGAGAAAACGCACGAAGTACGCTAAAGCAGAAATAGAGTTAAGCTTCATGATTTATTTGTTGTCCAGCATTTCAGTTCAAATAGGTTCATCATCCAATATGCAATTTATTAAATTGCATATTGGATGATGAACCTATTTGTGGAAACCTAAAAAAATAATTAAAAAATAAGTTTTGTAAGCATCGGTTGCTTTATTAAATAACCATGGAAAAGAAACTCGAATCTTAAAATCAATCTTTTTGTAATCGTCGTGTTGAAATTATTAATAGTTTGTATATTAAGTTTGAATGACTATCATATACTACACTGTACCACTGTTGTTTAGTATATTTGAATTGAGCTAGCTACTTAGCCTCTCACGTTCAGACTCTGTCTTTAAATGAATCAATAGAGGAGACCTCTTAGGTATCATGCGATAGGACTTGGACCAGGAGTCTAGCTCTTAGTCCTCCTCCTATTGCGAAATATATGCGAAAGATTTAGCGATAATTGAATCTGGTTGTCAATCTTCAGTAGTTAAAATACGGAACTTTACAGACCTCGCGTGACCTGACACGCACTTGGCCTGATTTTTTCCTTTTAATTCACTCACCTTTAGAGTACGCTTTTAGTATTACTAAACTGTAATTATTATTTAATGTGCATGCAATTACCGACTCGTGAAGAGAATAAAACTGGTGTTAATACATGCTAATGGTAATGACTAGTTACGTTCTAGTCACTCAATGCAATTATCATTAATGTGTATGTATCAGATGTAGAATATCTGCTATGATAGAGTAGTATCGTGTCCATTTAGAGTGATGTATGACTGTTTGAGCAAACATGTTGCAACTTAACTCTCGGCTCATTGAGCACGGAGCGCGCTTGTGAATGATATGTTCAATGACTAAAACTGGGCAAGGTTGTGCGTCTTCAAATCAATGAATGAATGTGACGTAGCCATACGAATTTATATAACATATATTAAGTAACATTTCGTATATAAATAGCTGTATATGTTTGTTTTATATTAATGTACAGGAGGTTTCCTTAATACTGCGTCAATTACGTGAATTTATAGAAGAGTATTTAATGTTTATCGTCTTTGTTTTCCTTTGTTTGTTCAAGAATTTTCTTATTCATTTAGATTCAGAGGTACTCCTGTATAATTCCCTGTAACTTATTATGTTATTGTAGTTTCCTGTCAATGTTCTATATAAGTAACCTGTGTTCTACAAAGTTTATATTATTAAGTTTTTAATACAATAATAACAATTTTATCTAGACACATCTGAACATGTTTTTAGTAGTTATACTAAAAATTTTATTTTAAAACCTTTTGTCTGCTTTCTCCCAACTATAATTTGGAATGGATGGATCAATAATGATTGGATATTCATTCATTCACATCACATAGTGAGTATTAAAGAAACTTAAAGTTTTTTTTGAGGAAAGAATTAGCATTCTGTGTAAAAATGGAAATACATATGTTTGTACACGTAAGTGCAAATTTGACGAGAGCAGCTAGTGTAAAACATGTTAAGTTAAAAAAATAAAAAGTCTCCTGAGAAAGCACTTAATCGAGTAATGATACGTCAAAAGTGCCTTCTATCATTTTGGAAAAGAGCTGATACTCTTACACTGCCGGACCGATATTAACAAACAAAGATAAGAACGTCCGCAAGGAAACTGCCTTTCAAATGAAAAAACCGCATCGAAATCGATCCATTCGTTTGAAAGCTACGATGCCATAGACAGATACACACACACACATACAGTGACGTCAAACTTCTGACACGCCTTTGCGACGGGGGTTAAAAAGGTAAATATTTTTCAAGATTTTTGAATGAATTAGAATTATTTTTAACTTTGTAGTAATTTACCTGTTCAGTGAGTCACCCATAAGATGTAACTCATTTCGTAACAGCACGTTCGTTGGATGAGCCGTACATTTGTGTTTACTTGTCCACAATGTTTGCTATGACAACAAGTCGGAATCGGTCGAAAGAACCATAAAAAGCTTGTGACTCACTGCAATATTCTGCAGTCATTCTACAATGAGTCCCACAAGGGAGGTTTTTGTAGGTACTATTGACAATGTTGTTCAATGTTATCGAGTTTGGAATTCTAGTTATTTATTGTCATTTATCTCAGGTAGATACGGACTCTATTAGATAATATAGCAAGGGTAAATTAGGAGCATCTTATCAATAGTTTATCATTTAGATTATTTTGTAATTAGACTTTTAATTCTTAAATGGTAATGAACCGTCATCGTAATAATCTTGAATAGGTCTAATGAGATCCAAAATATGCAGTCCTTATACAATGAAATCTAGAACTCGGATAGATATAGGTAATTTTTCGAAATTCTGAAACATTTGTTAGTTAAATATAGTGACTAAAGCAAGTCTGTATTGAAAGACGGTGAAGTATAGAGTTTCATGAACTTTTAAAGAAAGCGATATCGTTTACACCATTTACTAAGCACTAGTGTTACAATTTTTCTTTTTTTTTTCATTATCGTCGCTGTCAACCTCTTGCGTGGCAACACCCTTTATTCTTCCATTTTGTCTCTAAATTACTTTAATAAATTTTTGTCAATTCGTAGTCTGATTTATTATGTTTAAAAATATAAAAAAAATGTGTTGCATATAAACATAGTGTTACAACTTAGTTAACATCAGAACTCAGTGGTGTGCAAAACCCGCAACTAACTGATAATGATCCCGATAGATCTTACGTATTACACTCAGATTTATAAAAAAACACTTGGCTATTGCTAATGGCTTTAAAACATTAAGGTCAAATTGTGACCTGAATTGACAAATAAATGAAAATGTGTGTGTTTGTTCATCAGTTTTATCACGAAAACAACGACAGAAATAAAGAGAAAATTTATATAAACCTATGTCGTGGGTATCAGAGAGAGAAGCTCCAGCAAATAGTTCTTTGATTGTTCTTTCCAAGTCACTGAGTGGATAAACAATGTTGTAATGCACGATATAGGGACAACTAAATACACCTGCGATATGATTATTTTCTTTTAATGAACTATACACATATATCATTCGATTGGCATCCATTACTATAGATTATAGCATAAATCATTAACACACCAACGTCTTGTCGCTTTAATTTAAGATTGTTGCACGTGATTATATGTTATAATAGGTCAGGGATAAATGACTGTACTCTTGATATATTTACATGCTAAAAACTTAATTCAATTTGTTAGTGGCTAATGTACATATAACCGTTGCGCGATAAGTTGAGACCTGCGTGGAGTTCGACACTCCTCCCCCATCCCCGCGCACCTACCCGCAGCCGCCCGCAATGTACAGCTGGCAACACTATTTTTTATCTATTAGTCTCGCACTGGCTTACGTCACGTATAGATGCGCTCCGGAATTCGTTATTATTGTTGTTAGTTTTATTACGTTTTTTTGACTGTTTTATTGTTATTGTTTTCTAATAAAACGTATTATAATGAGGGGTAAGGCTTTACGAAGTGGAGAAAGAAATCTCGTGCTGAAAGTTTTAGAGTTTTTCGAAAAAGAAAAGCGAAACCAGCAGTTTTGTTTACCTGTTGACCAGGTAGTCAAAAGAACCTGCATGGCAACGGGAGTTTTCAAGACGACGTTGATGAGGATAACAATCGAAGCTAAGTGCTTGCAAACTGCTTTACTAACACCAGGTACGTCTTCGGCACTAAGTGATGTGAAGTTATCAACACCAGGTAAGATAAGAGAAATATAAGGACATGAGACACTGTCTGGTTCAGAAACCAAATATTCGAGCGTGGAAAGCGAGATATCTACGACGACTAAAAGAAAACGATGATTTGGGTGCGGAAAAAAGGCCAGTGATTTATATTGACGAAACGTGAATTCATTCTCATTATACAGTTAGCAAATGCTGGCAAAATAGTACTGATGCTTGTATTAGACGAAATCACAGTCCAGGGCAAAGATTAGTGATCACGCAGGGGGAGAAAATGGTTTCGTGAAGGAGGCTGAGTTGCTTTATAAATGTAAAAGCAACATAGGTGACAAGCTAAATCACGAAATGGATACGATAAATTTTAAAAAATGGCTTATCGAGGAGCTAATCCCCAACTTGCCACCGAATAGTATTGTGGTACTAGATAACGCACCGTACCACTCTACACAAGTAAAAAAACCACCTACAAGAGTAGCTACGAAAGCGGTAATAAAGCAATGTTTGTTAGACCACAACATTCAATTCGATGAGCAAATGGACGAAATCCGAGATGTATCACACATTGTACATAAATAAGCCTCTAAAAAATATATGATTGATGATCTTTTAAAAGAGCATGGCCACGAAGCTGTTCGTTTGCCTCCCTATATGTGTGATCTCAATCCCATGGAGTACATTTGGAGCCTGGTCAAACAACGAGTAGCTGATAAAAATGTGAGTCAGCTAAAAAGAGACAGAAAAATTAACACGGGATGCTATTAATAGTATAAACGAGAGCGACTGGTAAAAGGAAATAAACCATGTTGACAGGCTTTGACAGAAATATTGGGAAGATGATCACCTGCAAGAAGACATTCGAGTCCCAATTAATTATTAACTTGCAGCCTGACATCAGATTAGATAGCGAAAGTGAGAGCGAACCTCAACAACTATTAGAGGGAATAGCGATAATTAGTAGTGATGACGACTAGCAGCATGAGCAGCGAGAGTATTTATATATTTTATTATTATAACCGAAAAGTTATAGTACACCGCATTAGGAATATACATTCCTGTGTCACGTGGATCTTTACAAACATACATGAAACGGACACAAAGTACACCCAGACTTAGAACCACAATTTATGGATCACAAAAAATGTTGTCCCATGTAGGATTTGAACCCACAATACTTGGTGCAGTAGGAAGTGGTGTGGCGACCACTAGGCCAACCGTGAAGTTTGATGATTGGGAAAAGGGTAGAAGGATGACGATGAGTGATGACGACTAAATTATTGTTGAAAATAAATAATAAATACTTACACAAAAATATATCTTTTATTTAATATAACACCTATCGGCTACCATTTTTAGTGATTTACATAATAAATCTATATATATATATATATATATAAAATATCATAATATTGTAATTTATTTTACTATAGAAGACAGCTACCTAAAATTCGGAGATCCCGCCGCAGTCCGAAGTTAGTTCTATTTTTCGTTCAAACTGTACTTTAAGTGAGTCGTCACCGTACTCAGGTCTCAACTTATCGCGCACGGGTAGTACGTATAATAATATCAAATGGACATGGAGTAATGAAACATGGGAACTTAACTTTTAGATTTTCTTTTCGGACAGTGTTTTGAACCGAAGAATCCGTATGTACCTCTCTAATTAACAGTTTGTACAAATAGTACTTGCTAACTGTCGTTAATCTAGAAGTGTTAAGCATAATATAAGTCATTATTCATCTCAACAATTTATATCGAGTAACTAATTTAGCAACATTATCTTTTCGCTTAACCATTTTAGATTTTTCTATTACAGCCCATAGATCAAGTTATGATAATATTAGATCGTTAAAATCATTATCGAATGTAAATCATAGCGGGACAGAAAAGGGTTTCGATACAATCAACAAACGCGTATTATATTCTTTTAAAAACGATTTTCTTATGAAGAACGTAATCAATTTCCATGGTTATTATAGCTCATGACATTTTTATGTGGGATTGGACGACATCTATGTCAATATCAAGATCGCTTACCGTAGTCGCAGTCGATTAGAAAATCGATTTGTTTTACATTTTAATCAGCGATTAACTTCCTACGAATTGTAAAAGTTAAACTAAACATTACTGGCTGTAAAATCGAACTTGTAATGTATTCTGTACTTAACCTGTAAGCCTTGAGCGGTGTTGTTTGAATTTTTAAAATTGAACTGTGATCTCTGCAGTCGAAATTTTCAATAGCTCTTAATTTAGAGTACGTTATATACTTGCGGTTAATTATTTATCGAGATGTGGAGATAAACGTCGAGTGGACGAAGGTATTTCAGATAGCGAGATAGAGAAGCTTGATAGCATCGCTGCTGTCAGCCCCGGTGCACTGCCTCGCATAGAATTGATTACCAATTAGTGCAGCATCAACCTTCACTGGAGCATTTATTTGTGACATCAGTTGTAAAATAGCTCGATCTATGATTATTTTACGCCGCTAATGAAGTCTATCTCAAACCTTTGAGTGCTTATATATTGAGACAGGCGTGATACAATATGTAAGGTAGCGTCTATACGATTGAACGTTTGGGGCATAAATTAAGTCCATATGTGAGTTTTATCAAAAAACAATGACAGTTTTCATAGTACGAATTATCCTTTCTTGAAGTTACTTTGAAAGCTATTGATGTATAATTGGTATTTATTAGACCTGTTGGAATAAGTTTGCTCCGTCACAAGAATTAAGAGATACCTAATTGAACAACTGGCGTAGTAAGTAGCTAGTGTTCTCATAATCTCAACTGACTTATCAACAGTTTATTTGGTTCCTTCCCGCATGTCTATGCTTTGCGATTTTACGTCCTGCAAGTAGGCCGAATTCATTAATGAAGCTACTAGCTCTTAATACTCTTATAATTCGGGGGAAAAATGGATTAAAATGGTAATAATGTAAATTTGTAGTTTTTGTTTTACGATCCAATAAATCATATGCCCATAAAAATTATAACATCTCCAGCAGAAATTTACATAATAAAATAAATGGCTAATATATTTTGTTTGTGATAGAATTTTGCGTGGGAACCAACCTGTTCACAGTTAATTAGTCAAAAATCGAGCAACAATCCTGACAAATGGTTTATTAAAAAAATCATTTTGCTTGTGGTAATTTAAGCTGTTGTTACTCGGATGTTTGTGTGATCATTTTTGGTCTTTCGAAACTTTCATAATGTTGTTACTAAAGTTCAAATAACCATTTGGGACGAAAATAGGTGTACAGGTAGCTTAAAATACTCATTCATTGTAAATAAGTGATTAAATAATTTGAACAGTACAAAAAAACGGAATTAAGTTGGGACGTACTATCTTTTCTATTGATGTAAGTTTTTTACACCAGAGTATTACCCCTAATTCCACAGAAGGTTCCCTAGGCGGCTTGTATGAATTGTTATTAAAATAAACTTAGCTAAAGGAGTCATACCTGTTATTTAATGTTATAATATTTAGGCATCATCATCATCAACAACCCATAATGTCCCACTACTGGGCTCGGGTCTCCTCTCAGGACAGGGTTAAGGCCATACGTCCCCACGCTGGCCAAGCGCGGGTTGGGCAGTAATAAATTTATATTGTACAGAAATCTAAGTAATTGAGGGAATTCAAGAGGCAGAACCCGTTGGAAGTTTCATGGATTATAATGCAAAAACTGTGACAGTTTAAGGCATACTAAAGCTTGTGTATCATAGAGATCTTAATATGTGTTAATGAAATAGTGGCTTAAGATATTAAGTATTAAAAATATGATAAAACTGTATAACGTATGACTGACATCAACATCTATCTCCATGTAATATTTTATTTTGTCGTAAAGAGAACGCTCGATGAAGATATGAATGCCATTGGAACAAATCACAGGGAACAGACAGGTTGATGCCCTCATAGAATTATAATTATGTTTTCGAGTAGCTACAGATTAAAAAAGGCATAATAATCGAAGCGATGTGATTTCTTGCTACTATCTGGTGCGTGATCTGTGTGAGTTCTGGGCTCGTAGTGATTAACATACTCTTTCCATTAAATTTGATCGTTATTCTTTTCTAATCGCGGTCGGAGTGAGGTCGGAATCGCGGTCGACCGGTCTTTGGTGTTGCAACATTTTATATCTTGTCATGTCGACCGTTCTAAGCGCCATCGTGAGAACATATACACCCAATATTTTTTATTTTGTCCGATTGATTGTTTGAGTGTTAACGAACATAAAAATACTCGACTTATTACTTTATTACTCGACTATTATTATTACTCGACTCGAGTGTGTTTGTAATCAGATACTAAGCGATCAACAATGATGTATGTCAATCAATATTTCTTGCAACTATAAACTTTTAGCTACTAAATTGAGATATTAAACCTAGTTAAGGTTTTAATGTTTCAATCTGGTTGAGTTTAGTCAGGTTCGTTGGTCCTTTATGGTAATTTATTTTATACTAATGTTTAAGTGCAATATTCTGGTTTTTTGATTCGGAGAAATTGACAGATGCTTCAGTTTTAGTAGACATTTTAGTCAATTTTAGTTACTTAATTAAGATCTCACCTATTACTAACCTTAGCTTGTGAAATCTCAATTTAACGCGTCCAAAAATACGAATACATCTGCCCGTGAGTGTGTAATAAGCAACATCAAACTATATTTGATTTAATTCACAGTACTCTGACTGACTCCCTGTACAAAAACATCAGTAAAAACGCTCATTTGTGATCTACATAAATAGGTGTGGTTGCGGTACTGAATAAATTAGATCTATTAACCGACTTTTATCTTATATCGCGTGAGAAAAGATTTTGAACTAGATCGAAACGTGAAAGTTTAAATAAGAACTTCGTCTTTAGTCGACGTCACAAACCGTTGTCGCTAATAAGTTTGTGGTCAAGTTCAAAATTCGATTGCAATCAATCGATTATGTTCACTATCGTTATCAGGTGTTCGAATTCAGTTAGCAAGTAAAAAAGTCTTATACAGATTTTAAAGGGGTAATGCGACGTAAATTGCGCAATTTAGTAAAAGTTATATGTGCAATTAGCCGGTAGCGCAAAAACCGCAGACGTGAACACACGTCCGCACCAGCCCAAGAGCGGTTCGGTGTACAACCGCGGCACGGCTGCAATGCCAATAAAATTCTGAGTAATTCCACCGATGCTCATCTATCGGGCGGCACCGCACCCGACACAGATCAAGGCACCAATATACTTTTTTCAAAGCTTTAATGAGTTTGTTTCTTGAATACGACAAAGTAGCAGCTTCATCAACATTTACAAGAAGATAAGTTTTATGTACTGAGATCACTATAAAAAATAAATGAGTTCAGTTCTAAATCAGAAATATATCAACAATTGTGACCGCCTCAACGATGTAAACAACATTAAGTAAGTTTAGATGACATTACAGATTTAAAAATAAATCTTTTCAGATTTACTTTTTTTGTACATACACTTCTATAGAAAACAGCGTCTTATTGAATTTAAGAAGTCCATACGTATACCTGTTAGCCGGACGGCAGGAAATGTCCGGTAAAAAAACCTGACAGTCAGCATCTCCATAAGACACGGGAATCTTGCCTTCCGCTAATTATTTACGATATATTGCGTAACGGTGAAACGCCGGGAAGGAGACTGGAAAAAACGTGCTCAACAGGATGCGAGCCACCGTTGAGTCAAGACCCCATTAATCTATATTTAACCGTAACACGTTATGATAAAGTCCACAACGTTGCGACGATTACAATAACCTGGTCAATTTTAAAATATCTTTATTAATATTTCGAACTATTTCGATAAAGCAGCAATGGACTCGATTGATTATCGGCCCTGTACAAAACTGAGCCTGACGGGTGGAAACTGAACCCTATTCCTTACAGAATATGGTCTGGCTTTATGGTCTATGTTCACCGAGCACCGGTCTGTTTACGCTGGCGTCGTAATTAAAAATACCATAGCAGGAACCAGGAAGAGTGTCGTACTATCTTAACAGTTAACCGGAAATCGCTAGATCTGTGAGTTCATTCATAAATGAGAGGCCGGCCGCGACAATGTTGTATGACAGGTTGCCGCACCGAGCCATACTGACTTTTATTTATACTGTCTATAGACTTACATTCCCGGTGCACTAGGCTGTAAATAATTAAACATGAATGAAACGCAGCACTTAATTGAGTAGAAATGTGAACAAACATTATGTCAACTAGCCCACGTTCTGTTTTAGTTTCCATAGGTTTTGTTTGGACATCGTACCTAAAATACATTGGGTACTAACCGTAAAATAAATGTTTGTCGGAAATCTTATGATACATGTACAACTAGAGGAAGTAGAAACCAGTTTGTCAGGTAACCAAAATTAATTACAGCATCTGTAACCACAGAACCGCAATTTCATTCTTAATACCTAAGTGGAGCGGATATAAGTTCCGAACATGTTACAATTACACGACGATCTACTTCGATTAAAATTAGTCAAGTCTTATTTGAGTCCTGTCAAGTCTTACAAAACATGCAAGTTTTACAATTAACCGCGAGGAATGTATCTAACTGCAGGAGTATCAGTATACTGTTATTATCAATAACTTTGTGTAGTGTATGAATGAAGCTACACACACACGTTCAAAAACACATTTAAATCTTGCAGAAATAATTAGAAAACACTTAATTTGTGAGTACATAAATATAGGGACAATTTTTAAATACAGTTATGATACATATTTTTGTATTTAATAAGATATATGCATATAAGTAGACTTTCCTCTCATGCTGCAAATATTGCAAATCCGAAAGTTTGTGTGGATGAATGTTTGTTACCGTTTCACGCAAAAACGGCAGAACGATATTTGGCACAGAGATAGAATATGCCTTGGAATAGAACACACGTTATTTTTATCCCGTAAAATTTACTGTTTGGGATTATTAGGCAATAGCAACAACCGCTGATAACCCTGCGAGCTTACTTTTTCTATAATTATCGCGAAATAAAAACTTTAACAAAGACTTCTTATATAACCCAAATGTATGTTAAATAATCATAAATGATCCTGTTTGTTACACAAAGAGATGACGTGGAACAATTAACGTTCGTGTACGCTCGAGACGCAGGGGCGTCTCCAGGCCAAAGGGCGAGACTCTGATTGCTGTAATCGAGTTAAGGCGAGTGGACAACAAAACAAAAAGAGTAAGACAATTAGCAAGCGTGGGCGCGCTTCCGCCACCGAGCCAGGGACCCTTAATGCACTTACCGAGATCGCCCTACAACAAAAAGTTAATTATGAACAATGTTGATAATATACGAACGTTTTCGTTTAACACACTTCTGTATGCCTCTAAATTAAGTTGTTTTAAATGTGTTGGAAACATCGAATGAGCTTTTAAATGTGGTGGAAAGTAATGTTCGAACATGTAAACGTATTCGTTAAGAAATTAAGCAGCTCATTTAAGTCTGAAGAGTCTTATTTTTGTAAAGTTTTTTCGAGATGTAAAAACATTATTCCAATAAACCAAGCTTATATATTTCTCCATATAAAATAACAAAAAGAATCGTATTATTAGGTATCAGTAATGTATCATGTGGTTAAAGAGAATTGCATTTCAAATTCACCGACCGCGGCAGTAAGATTACCAATTTATTTATTGTAAATGAGAAGAGTATTGTGTTGGGTTAAGATAATGTATAATAAGATATAGTACATGTTGTTTGTTGTGTGAAAATGTGAATCAATACATAGAGTAGTAGGAGTAATAAAACTATCGACATATAAGAATGGATTACAGCCGTGTAATCACTAAAGAAACTGCCTCGTTGGTCTAATGTTTAGCGTAAGCGGCTGCAGATCATGAGGTCGTGGGTTTGATTCCCGGTTCAGTCTGCTGTTGGGTTTTTCTTACAAGAAATTCTTAATAACAGCCCGGAGTATGGAAGATGGCGGTGTTTCCCATCCTAGCCTCATAAAGCACGTTAAGCCGTCGGTCCCGGTTGTCATGAACATCTATGGCAATCGTTATCGGGAAGTCAGTGCCCTCAAATATACTGACAACTAGTTTAACCTTTGAATTCAGTCCACCCTCAGAGTTGCGGAGGTCAGATGCCAGTCACTCCGTGTAAAAACTGATATTCAGGTAAAACTAGTTGAACTAGTAGCCAACCCCAAATAATCTTGAAAATAATCAAGGCTAGGAAGACGATGAACCACTAAGGAGACGATGACGCTGAGTTAAATTATTTTAGAGAAAAATATTACGAAGTTCACGTTTGTAAACGTATACTAAGTGTTTTCCAAGAAAATTGTCTATACTTATATTTAATACACTCTCATAAAATGCACCACAAATGGTGATTTCACATTTTCTTATGTAAATGTTTTCTTAACGGTTGACCCGGCAAAGGTGATTATTAGAAATCTACGGCTGTGACCTATCGGCTCCTAGTGCTATAAACAGTTAACTGATCTTAGTGTAGTACTTAAGATTTCGCTTTGAACAATGATAGCTTTGTATGGCATGTAGAAGAAAAAAGGTTTTGAAATTGAGATGGCAGGCTTAACTATATTTTATGCCCTAGGAGACAAGAATATAAGCGATCTATCTTGTTTATGAAAATTGTTGGCTTTAGGTATATCTAGATAGATCGACAGAAGCCAAGTTTTGACAATTGCCTTCCTCTAAAAGTATCTCCTTGCTTTTCATTGTAATCAGTTCAGCTATTTAGACGTGAAACACTCAGACAATATTACTTTTGCATTTATAAAATTTGTGAGGACATCTTAAAACCTAGCAATGTAATAAGAAAACTTAGTCACTCATGTACCATTTAACAGATTAAGTGAAGGACATGCAAGAAAGAAGCCCACAAGTGCACATTAGAGTGGACGTGGGCGACTAAAGGAAGTGAGCCCGGGATGATGAGGCGCCACCGCAGACCGCATTTAACCATCATTGTATCATGTAAGTAGGTTATATGAAATAATCAGATTTCTACAACAGTTAAAATGTGGAGAATGTCCTAGGAGTTAAATCCGCCAATGTCCACTGTGTCTAACTTGACTGCACGGAGGTCGTAAAGGTTTAAACGGTAACCGCTCCGCTGAACACTGCGCTGAGAGTTTGGGTTCGATCCTTGCATAGGACAGCTCTTTGTATGAGCCACAGTTTGATGTTCTGAGTCTGGGCATTCTTTGTGTCTGTTAAATAGAGTTTGTGAAGTCTACGCGGGATATAATTCTAGTACATGCTGCCTCTCTATAAAAAAATACCAAAGAAACGCTTTGACTCGGTATCTGATCTGGTTTTGATCTAAACTCACATCAACTTGTTGTTAATCACACAAATAACAATCCTTTGTAAGACCCGATCCTTGAACTTGACCTAATTTAACATGGCGGCATGAGGCGTCTTTTTCTTAATCGCAATATAAGTTCCCAATATGTTACGAATACGAACTTTTAACTTTTATTAGGTCTTTTTAAAGTTTAAAATTGTCACTTACGACATTTTGATGACATCATTATCTGAGATGTGTTTTATGAAAATCAAAACTTTTAAATTATGAATACGAATTAAAATTTCAGAAATAACTAATTATACACACAGGTTGATAGAATGTAGGTCAAGAAAAATAGTATTTTCTCTAATTACAACGACAATGATTACATATTCGCGGGACGCTGTCAGTGTTATCCCCGCGACAGGAAGTTGTCCGCCGGACGCGCATATCTATGTAGCTACCTTATCTATCTCATTCTCTTTATAGATTTGTCATGCACATCTATCTCACTCTTTCAGTAATAGTTTCATCCTCTTCCAACATACGTAAATTGGATATTAGTCTCCTGCTTGCTCTAGTACCATTACATTCACGCGTCGTGTAATGAGGCGGTCAAATTTTACTTTGTATGTTGTCCGTTACAATAATGCGGCGTCATTCAGCCGACGACGCCAGTGAACATATCGAATGGCCACTCTCCTACCGGCTACTGTATAATGACACGTTATTACAAAAAATATCTTTAAAGTAGTGGACACATATTTTATATAAAATTTCAACAGCGTTGTCAAATTTTTATTTATTTGTTCCGTTCTGTATGTACATGTACTAATGAAATACTGGTACAGCTCGTGTAACGGCAACGGACCAGAAGCTACGACTATGATACAAGAGTGGCTAGAAATCATCTCCACGTCCGGTCATTCCGCCAGTTGCTGCGTTTTAATTATTAATGAAACCGGCCGCCGCGGGAAAGCCGCACTACGCCCGGTCCGCTTCCGCTCGCAACGTTGCGCTTCATTCATAAAACCAAATAGCTCCCTTTAAATGTCTTATCTTGCGTGGGTATTCGTTCCATTATAGACTCTATCACCTCAACAAAAACTTCACATTCAAGTCTCGCGAAGAAAATAAACGATGTTTATGAATTTCACAGTTTGCGAACAGAAATAGCTATAGTAAAAAGTCGTAACTCGGAGTGAACGCATACGAAAGTGGTTTATCCATCGACAGCAGAAAGTTGTTTTCCGTCTGAGGAAATGGTACCAATTACGACTTATAAGGTGTTAAGGTTCTCGGTTGATTTACTCGCTTGTCGTGAATGGGATGCGTTCTGTGGTCGGTGAGGTGCGAAGATCTAGTAATCGGTGAATGGAATCACCGGTGTCCCCTGGCCGGACGCTTTTTGACCATATCGACACCTAGCAACCGCCGGAAAAACGCTATGGACTCACATTTCTTACAGCATTCAAACTACTATCTAATGATTGTGTTTTCCATTAAGGAAAGTTGAGGGTAATGGAAACTGTGGAGATTACGTTGTGTTCAGCCTTTTTAGTGGTACATGCCTACATAAGCAATGCGATAACATAATTATGGAAAGAGAAATCAACATCCTGCGTAATCGTGCAATGATACTTACGTCTTGGTACGGGTATTTATTAGACTGTGAGAATTATTTTACATAAGCATACAAATATGGAGTTCATTGATAATTTACTTGCCTAATTTTTCACAAATCCGCTAATTAATATGCAGAATAAAAATATCGGCTCCAGCTTCCGATTTCAAATCTAGGATATTTTGTAACCGGAGGAAGTCTACTAGACGCAGGCCGTTAAATTTGTTGTTCGATGTTTCGAAACCAGCTCATTGACTATATTTGAAAGTTAAAAGTGTATTATTATATAGATGGTGATTGTTCAAACGGCCGATGTTATGTAAGATATAGCTGTTGGCACTCACAGAGCAAGCAAAGTGCCTGTGGAGTACGGGTTTCGTTACTCCCTGTGATATTTACACATGTAGGTACTTCAACTGTTAAATAATTCAACAGCAACATAGAAAATGAGGCCTGGACTAAGAAATGTATATGAATTTGTATTTGATTAAATATGCTTATTGTTCTTATAATAAAATTTTACTTAAAAATCAAACTGCGCAAGTAATAATTTCCTATAAGATCCTAAAAGAATTTAATCTAGCTCGTGGACTGAAAAGTAAAGTCATTCTTCGAGACCACAGAAACACTAATCAATTAAAGCCTTCTATCTAATATAAGATAGTCAAGTGTTTTGCAGAATCTATTGTACTAGAACACGTCAACTGCATCTCCCATTACTTAGTACCTTAGCAGTAACTATTAAACTTTTGGTTGAAACTTTAATGTAGGTATGTGGATTGTTTTATCCACTGTGCAAAAGGAAAGGGTTACGTCTACAAATGAACTGAGATCTTTAGATTGAAGATCTTGTAACCGCTTACGACTCTCGTGTCTGTTTCAAACTTAAATATCGAATGGAATAGTTTAGCAGAGTCTAGGACTGGCACCAATAAATGATGTCGGCGTGCCGTCTACATTGCACAAAGGATATAAATAAAACTAGCTCTATAGTTATTCATGTTTAATAGAAAGTTCCGCTAATGTTATATTTAGCTTTAGCAATAAGCTGTGCTTTATCTAAACGGGCCACGTGAATCAGTTGTAAGGAGAAGCATTAGGTTACTAATAATCAAGGCTTTATTTAGTAACTTGTCCAGTCATTTCCAAGGTATAAATAGCAATCCACTGGTGAGACGAAAGATATTTATTAGATAAAGATGAAGAGAGATATATCATGGGTTCTCAAATAGAAAGAACGGAAAACCCGCGTACTCTCCAAAAAAATAAAATACATTGTTTAATGCGAATTGGTAAACGATGACTATAACGATATATATCTGTTTTTAATATGTTCTCATAGTAGATAGTTTGTATCTGTTCTAATCAGTATTAAACGAATATGACTACAAGTGTAATGAATACGCGATTTAATTAATGCATGCATGCATGTATAGTGTTACAGACAATTTATCCGCATCGGACGGTCATCGCAACATTTCTCGGAAATAATCGATGCGTTCCCATTCAAATTTTCGAGTATTTCGCAGGAACAAAAAGGTTTCGGTGCCACATAGTCTGCAGCCACAAAAGAGCGTCTTTTTTGTACATATTTTGGGTACCTTAGAAATGCAACCTGTGGATTAGATTTACAAATTCAGACTTTATTTCGATGCGATTAAGCTAGAGTTGTGTGTGAGGTATTATTTTCGCTATAATGAGCAATGTTTTTGCGTTACCTGGCATACAATATGGCAGCTATGTTCACCGGATATACTAGTTTGATGTATGAATGGTGCGGAATAAAAAATCGTAGGATGATGCACGAGCGATTTGTCGCCGTCATCCGATACGGTGCGCGGACGCCGACTTGACGGTGATTATGGGATCACGTTACGCGGAAGATGTTGTTAGGAAGCTCCATATAATTGTACTATTTTGCCCTTCATTACATATTACACGACAGTGCTGAGAATAAACACCCGTTCTACGAATGGATGACTGTAATGACCAAGTATGAGTTCGTGAAGTAACTTTACTGAAAATACTATCCTTAGCCTATGAATGATTGAAGTAAGTAACTAGTTTAGAGGGAGTCATCTGGTATATTCTACGGCTGGGTAGACAATTCCTAATTTAGTTTCACCACAGGGTCTTGATGTTCCAACTTTTTTCAAAGACAATACTTATTAATAAGAAATATGTAGTCAAAAAGGTGAGTGATTAAATAGTTTTCAAATAGTACAATTTTTATTGTCTTTCCAAATATATGAAATACTTTGAACGGCGTGTGGAAGCTTAATTTATATGATTTAAAATAACATTAAAGTCTGATTGTAGCAAAATATAGGCAGTGCAGCCAGAATTATTCATCTCTGAATGTAAATATCTCATTAGTGATTGATGCACGTACATACTATGTTCGAACACCTGTCAATTCCAATGGTTTAAATTCAAGTTTTGTTACTTATAACCATACCACGCTTAATGAATGTCATCGTCTTGTGTTTTTATGTAAGCATTGCTGTTATTTATATTTCATTTGATACTTCGGTCAAATACATAAGATATTATCAAGTCTTTACGAACGTTTCTCTTAGTTTGTTTGAATTTTGAAGTGGTCTTCAAATAATGAGATTCAAAAAATTGGCGGCATATTTCACACATTGCAATTGCAAAAATTGCATCGGTAAAAAATATTATAAACACGCCTTTATTAGTTTAATTTTTAAGTTTGTTTGGCCCAGTATAATATCTTAACAGATATGATTCTTATATTTGGAAAAAAATGCAAAAAAAAGAAATGTTTTTCATTCTTCATTGCTAATGAGAAGAGACCTTATATTTAGATTGCTATGTCACATCACATAGTTGTGCATGGTGTGTGAAGTAAAATGTTGATCTTTAATAGTACACTGTCAGTTAAATTTAATTATTAAGTTGTTTTGTGACTTAGTTACCAACCAAATAGATATAAGAATTGGGTTTTTCCTTTATGCTTTATTGTGAAGAATATAATATAAATGATGTTGTTTATGCCACTTCAGATTATTCTTGCTAACAAAATGCCTGTCGTACCATCTTAATATCTCATTTGGTGACTTTAACAAATCAACACATTATGCTTTCAAAATATTATGTGTGCGATGTCAGCGCGGCGCAGGCGCAGCGTTGGCGATGCTCTTCATTTTCAAGAAATGATCAATCATAAAGCGCGAGGTGATTTTTCACGAGCACGCCTTCGACGAGTTTTGTTATCCCAAATACAAAATTAAGCTCAACCACATTTTAAATATAGATTTAAAATATCGAAAATAACGACTGTGTTGAAATAACGTATCTCTCACCTGGTTGGCAATTCAGCGTCTCTGTTGTTTACGAAATCATACAGACAATTTCATTGGAGTATGGAAGTATTATATTATATAAGTTTTTTTTACAAATTAACTAAGGATTGGGAGTTCAGTGTAAAGGCAAGAAAAGATTTGTGCAAAACGCGTCCCTTGCAGAAGATAACATTTTTTTTGAGTATCTAATCTAGAAAGCTTTACTTGACAACCCAAAAAGATTTTAAAGTTACTTTTTTTGTATCCTCGAGTTAAAAAGCTTTATGTCAAAAAATTTAGATATATTTGCAGCAAAATTATACATACATTAGGATATTGTATTTAAGTTTCCTGTGGATAAAATCAATTATTTAAGAGAATTCGGAAATTGATCGCCATTAAAGAGATTAAACATGAGATTAGTTACGGTTTTCCGGTTTATTATTTTTAATTATCAAATTTAATATTAAAACTAAATTATATGACAAAACTACATTTATATACCGTTGTAACGCTTAATAAAAAGTAACTGGCTGGCTTTAAAAGGCAAATGGAAGTTATGAACTGTACTATTAATACATGTATATAGTTCACATTTCAATATTTTAAGAAAATGTTTGTGATGGCACGTGTAATTTATTTAAATAACGAGAAAAGATTAAAATGCACATAACTAAACTTTTAACACAATTTGTGTTACCAATTCAAAAATGCAAGATGGCGGGCATAGGATTGCAAACATCGTTGTTAAGTCTCCATTCTTGTCTTTAAAGTCATTTCGACTTTCGTCCCAGGTAAAACAGTAAAGTAATGTGAAACAGTTCAAACTCAAATAAACCAATTATACATAATCAGTGATGCATGATGATTGATTTTTTCATATGTAAGTTAGGGCAATACATTGTGCGTAGTTTTTTTTTGTAAAATAAGATTATTATGCATGTTTCAAAACAGCTAATTGACAAGAACTCCTGAGTAAATAGTAATCCTAAACTGATACGAATTAATCATTTTATTAATCACTGTGACTATGATTTTATTCCATCACTAGATGTAATAAGGCCACATCTTCTTAGCGCCAGCTCTGCTCGGTTCGTGAATGGAGCGGAAATCTTCACCAGTGCGGCTATTAGACCGGCCAGTGAATGAACTTATGACCGGTTTGGCCGTTCCAATACGATTCCAGTTCATAACTAACGCGTCACTAGATTGGATTATCCAAAACCATTTTGTATGGTTGTTAATATGTGTAGTTTTATTGGTGTATGTGTCGTTTTGAATATTTTATACGTATACCATTGGTTCCTCAAATCCGTCTTTTGATTGATTTATTGGTACATACCTGAAACAAAACGAAAGAAGTTATTAGTTTAATATAAACTATGATATCGACTGATAAATTAATTGTAGCAAAGCCACAATAATACATAAATCTATAAATAATAACGATGCATAAGTTTTTGTTTTTATTACTATTTATATTTATTTTTGAAATTTTTCATAATAAAATCTATCTCTCTTTTCCAAATTTTTAAACAAATGAGTACTCTATACTATCACAAAAGTACTGCCTGTCTGAAACATTTTGATCCATTCTAAGGTTGCCTGGAAGAGATTGCTGTTGGCAATAAGACCGCCCTGTGTCTACATATCTAACATTTTATGTACACTCTTGTAACTCTGTAATATAGTGTGCAAATAGTTTTCTATTTATCTATCTATCTAATAAAATATTAATATGAATCTACTATTAAAGTATATTTTATACATAATTTATCTGTGGTATACGTTGTTGACAGTGCAACAAGCTAATCAATCTAGCGGAAGAACCGTTGCCTAACTTTTCGAATGCTACATATTGGCACATAAGAATTTAAAATAGGAAAAAAGATACTAGTTCTTAACGTACAACAGTTTTAATGTAAAGACAAATTTTGAATGGAGATTTTGCTTACAATAGACCAATGTTAATATTCAAAACAAGAATATATTTATTTCAAACCATAAAAAAGTTTTACCCTATTAAAAAGATGACGTATGTATGATTATCAAAAGACGAACACAGCAAAAGTCATTGTCAGTTTCACCCCATCATTTAGGTACTGTTACCAGGGGTGCAGATAATGAAGTAACTGTCTATCTAACGGAGGAAGAGGCGTGGTCACCAGACAAGTTCCAATGGGATCATCAACGTCAGTTGGTGAAATTTGATACGGTTTCTTTATAAGCATTTCTTTTATCTATTTAATACATACTTATGTATTGTTGAAAAACGAGTTTCATTTCCATTGTATGTTGTTTTATAATAACTGTTATTGTTCGATTTTTATAAAAGTTAAATGAATTCGAATTTTAAATGATCTATTTTGAGGAGCAGTTTATTTTAAACTTTTTCTAAAAAAAAATAATATAGCTATGAAAACCCCGCGTTTATAACCTCAGAGAAAAAAGTAACCTTAAAATATGGGGAGGTTTTGTCTATTTATAAAGACTGTCATAGGTTCCTAAAAGACTTTCGGATATTTTTAGATCGTTTCTAAGTGGTTTTAGTTTTCATTATTTATATTTCAAGTGGACTATTTTCATATCTCATCATGAAACTATAACTTCATTTATATAATACTGACTTTCATATCAGTTTTTTGATGTAAAGAGTAGTTTAAGTATGTCCTTACTCAAGAAGCATAATATCTCCATGTATAAAATCGACAGACAGAATACTTTCGAATTTATAATATTGGTGTGGATTGTTGAAATAATAAATCTGGGTTTCCATTTATAGTTCATATACGGGACGAAGATCGACGACGAGTCTAATTAACGTTTAACATGGTTAATATATTGCTATACTGAGGTTAATATACTACTATGCATAATAAAATTTAAATCATATCAAAGTAAACAATGTTAAACTATGTGTCAGTATTTACAATATCTACGTATTAAATTTGAAAGCGATTAATAAACAATAGCTATAATATTAAGAGAAATTAGCATAGTAATGTTTGTGTTTATTTGGTCGCTACTGGCGTCGCTCGCTACTCTCGTGTTAGGTTTCCAAACCAATAGAAACAAGTTATGCTTGTATATTTTATACGCGCTCTTCCGGCTATCAATTTCAACACCAATATTTCTAACCATTTCTCACGCCAATTTGCTATTGGTTGACACGTTGACAACCACTGCACCAATGTTCACACAACATAAAAATTAAACTATTTCCTAATTAAAACTATTAAAAAGTAAAGTCGGACGGCGATAGCGTCGCCCACTTCCGCATTTAGTTATTTGTGGCGGTTAACCCTTCACCGGCTATTAAGGGACTGTCGGGGTTAAATGAGACATTTTTCAAAGCGGCCCCGACCGCTGACGGGCTTAATGAGATGTCGCCACGGGTTATTTTCAGTCGTACACCGGTACAAACTAGAAAAAGGAACACGAAAATCTTAGAGATAATGAACCTCTCGGATTCGTAATTGAAAACAAAAAGTTGCTTATGAAGCTCGCGCGTGTATGTGCGTGAGTGCCTCTATGTGTTATACAAAATCGTATCACAACAAGCACGTGTATGTATGTATGTATGTATGTGTGTGTGTGTGTGTGTGTGTGTGTGTATGTGTGTGTGTGTATGTTTCTTGAATGATTGGTAAGTGGAGCGTAGATATTACTCGGATGATCGCTCCGCAAGTCCACGTGTATAGTTTCATGTTAGGCTCCATTGATTACCCGATGACGGTGTCTAACGTTCTGTGACGATTACCACTGCAATACAGGATTATTTATTGCACAATGTTTAAGACATCGATTGATACAACGAATTTATTATCCGTTAGGTTTCCAAACGCGCTCATTATATTTTTTGTATGTAAGTAGTTTATGTACATTTCATAGATACCGACCTATGTATATTGATAATCTTTTCAAAGGTTTAAAAAATCTGAACTGTAAAATTTTTTTACTAATACAACTAAGTAAGGCAAATGATAGAAACTAGATATACATATTGGGACACTATGGCCGCTTAAAAAATTTCACAAATATTTTAACAACATTTTATGACTTTATTAAAAAGCAAGAAAAATGTCAGGGTTTGTCAGTCTATGCCATAATATATTTTTACTACCTTATTGGAATTTAGGGATTCTAATTAACGATTTGAAGCATACGTTTTCACATTTTTTAAAATATCTGTTACGACCTATCGACGTATTGATCACAAACATAAAACCATAGACATAAAAAGAAATGAGTCACTTAATACGAATTTAGTATTAGTTTTAAATTAAAAATGTGCTGTATCACATAAAATCTGTAAAGAAAACATTGAATATTATCTTCCAATTATCAGAACCTTGTATAGGGGCTTCGTTAATATAACACAGTATGAAATATTAGTACAATCAGGTACAGCTACTATGCAAGATATTATCTGTGGTGATGAGTAGCGCTCTTACGAACGCGGGAATAACAGCTGGATATGAACGAAGCTAATTAAGTACAATATTAATAAACAATCCATTAACGATTGCACAACGAAACGTTCGGAACAAATGTTAGATATAATTGTTATTTTAGTACTACCGGTTTAACTAAATGTACTACATGGTAGATAGAAGATTAAAGCAAAGTTATAATACGGCGGATTTAAAATGGTGTACAAAAAGTAATACTTGTATATATGTCTTTTTAAGGTTCCGTACCTCAACAGGAAAAATTGAACCCTCATAAGATCACTATGTTGTCCGTCTGTCTGTCTATCAAGACTTTTTTCTTTGGAGGTACCCTACTGAAATTCATATTAATACCCAGGTCTACTATCCTATGGAGCTGTGAAAAAATCAAACTCGATTATGCTGTAAATTTTCGACATTCGCAAGGGAATGAAAACGTGAACTTAGAATCTTGAAATTTGGTATGAAGCAATGTCTTATAGCATAGATAAAGGAAAAATTGCGAAAGTAAAATTTTTCAGTTTCATTATATAATATACCTGCAGGCCTGTACGCAACCCCTGGTGCGCAAGTCCGAATCGCACTTTGCCGGTTTTTTTTGTATATAACGGTACGAAACTGTAAATTAGATGTGATTGTTTTGTACAATCATTATTGTATGACATAAGTACCGTTCGCATTAAAAATAAATAAAATACCCATTTAAATATAACTGGCATTGGAGGGCGTACTGTATAACTCACCAATGCTATCGTAGTTGATATTCAGGTATAAAATCCAACTGGAATATTAAATATAAAGTTTTTATCATGATATTTAGTTATTACTATTAAGTATTGATGTAAATGTCGTTTTTCTTTCTATAAAATATATGGACAGGAGACAGGAAACTGTCACTGAGGTACTAATTTAGTCGGCCTCGTGGTAAGTTTCAGCTTATCTTCGGCCCAAGAACTTGTTTTGCACGCCGTGGGAAACACACTTACAAGCGCAATAATCCACCTTGTTTTATTTATAGGGCTGTGCCACCGAGTAATCAGGTAACCCACTGAGAACGTAATATACCGATTGAGCCTTTCACATTTCGATTGTAACCATTTATTCACTTTCAATGAAGCTAATTTATTCTCTGTCTTTATCAACAATCCAGTGAAGTACCTATATCTAAACAGCTCTATCAAATTCAATCTATTCGTTAGTAAATTAGTAGTGATTCTCGATGTCGATAAAATATTATCTTTAGTTGGTAGCCCTGTCGGTAATCGCCGGTGGCAGCATCCCATTCATTGCGGTTGTATGTGTGAGTTTTACGTATATATGTGTGGGTGAGTGGCCGTTAGTACGCATATGCGCCGGGCTACCGATACCGTATGGGCTACGGATAACTATCTACACCAAATTGTCTGTCTGTCGGCCGGTATGGACAAATGACGACCTCTTTTTTATACTCTCTTTGTAACTTGATTGTAATCAATGAGATTATTAAAAACGTTGCTATCTCAATAAAAACTGTACAGTAATGAATGGCAGGTAAAAAAGATTACACGTAAAATTGACTACACGGTTGGCCTAGTGGTTTCAGTGGGCGCCACACCGCTTCCTACTGCGCCAAGTGTTGTGGGTTCAAATCTTGCATGGGACAACACTTTGTGTGATCCATAAATTGTTGTTCTAAGTCTGGGTGTACTTTGTGTCCGTTTTATGTTTGTAAAGATTCCCGTGACACAGGAACGTATATTCCTAATGCGGGAGTTGTCTTTTAAAAAACAAAAAAAAAAGTAAGCATTTTGCTCTATTTTCATGTCAACGAATGAGAACGAGAAACGAATGAGAAACAAAAAGTGAAGAATAAAGGACCCAAGTTTGAGTGAGAACATTTGTTTTAATGCATCGTCATGTTATTGAAGTGAAACGCAAATAAATTTTAAAAGCATTACAAACTCCTGCCGTGATAAATTACGTCCTCCGGTGCGCCCGCGGTCGCATCACTTACCCCTTTAAACGAAGCACTCTAATACTTTGCTTTCAAAAACATCACTTTTATACATCTTTATTTAATTTTCTTTATACTGAAAATTGTATTATTCGATAACAGATTTTATAGTTGCAAGTCAACGGAAAGGTTTTTTTACGTTCGAGCGAAATATGTAACAATTTTTTTTTGTTATAAAAAATCTATAGTCTAATAAACATTACAAGATAACATTGGGCACTAGTAAATTACGTATAAAGATACGTACTTACAAAACAGAAAATAATAGATAGATATTCTAAAACTTCTCTTAACTGTTATAAGTCAAAGGAAAATCGATTTGACAATATGGACATTTTTGACAATGGAGAATTATATGCATGCATGGGCCGGCTCGACCGGAGTGATACCACGGCCTCACAGAAAACCAGTGTGAAACAGCACCTGCGCTGTGTTTCACCGAGTGAGTGGGTATACCGGAAGCCTATAATCCAACCCTTCCCCTCATCCCCCAAGGCCGGCAACGCACTTGTGAAGCCTCTGATATTACAGGTGTTCGTGGGCGGCGGTAATCGCTAACCATCAGGCAATATGTCTGCTCGTTTGCCCGTTATTCCATAAATAAAAAATAAACAAATCTTTGATGTATTTATATGTCTTTGTTGCCCACATACAGTTAAACACCCGATCCCCAGTCAAACCGTCAATCACGTTTTGGGGGACAAAAATTATAATTTATTTTCTCTGTGTAATATATAAATAAATAAATAAATTCATAACAAAAGATAACTAGAAGAAGAAACAAATGTCAAACTCCATAAAAATTAGTATCGTACCAATTAATACAGTAGTCATCATCATCATCATCATCACCATCACCCTAACGCTGTCTACTGCTGGACATAGGCCTCTCCAATTTCACGCCACTTAGTTCGATCTATAGCTTCTCGCATCCAGCTTCTGCCAGCCGTCTTGCGCAAATCACCTGGCCTGTGGACGTCCTACACTACAGTAATACAGTAGTGTGTATCACATATTACTTAATAAGATTTTGAAAAATAGTCAAACAAAAAAAAATCTAAAAAAAATAATAAAAAAAAAACATACATACATACCATACCATTTAAATACATACATCTACCCGCATTTACCATACATTTTTATATGGACATTATAACATGATTTAAATCTATGTACTTTTTTAATACACCCTGCAAGTCAAAAAACAGTCTCACATGGTCATTGCGTTAATACGTCACCAAAGCATACAAATATAACGTCAATCAATGCCTCAAATAATGAGAACTGCGAGACACGAGCAATTTTCTTATACTATCGTTATTAATTTAAATTGAACCTTATAAGTAGATAATGTGGTTTCGATCGAGTTGGGCGGTATAAGTTAGTTTGCTTTCAATCTAAACAATCAAATAAACCTATACAAGCTAAAGATATTGGGTACTATTCTGTTATCACTCGAACTAGATGCGAGATTTAATCTAATTGTCTGCGTGAATCAAACTAAACGAACGATCGAAATAGTACACACAACGTACCTTTAATTTGTTTAACTCTTAACTCTTGAGAGTCTTATTTAATGAGATATTTGAGTCACCAAGTTTTAAATATTGTATTTAAACTTGAACCATTCGTGAATTTAAAACATATAAAAATATAATAGTAAAACGCGTCATCCATAACATAAGGACTTATTCTTTGTGCTTTTATGACATTTCAAAAAAGAAAATAATATTTTTAAATTTGGAATATACAATTTTCAGTGGCAATAACGGATCAAACATTACTTTCAGAACCATTTATTTTTCTTGAGAGAAATTCTTTCAATTTTTAATGTTTTGGAGTAATTTACCTCAATAACCAATTGTTTGAACGCTATTTGTTTGAGGATGAGCTTATGCAGTCCTCTTAGCCAAGTTGCATAATACAAACGTAAACATTAATAAAAATCTAAAAAATGTATGGGGATGACATCTCTCAACGCTAAGTCACGTGTTCAAAACAAACTATTAGCATAAAAAATAGAATCGAGACGTTAGCAATTTTAGAAAGAGAATCGGCGCAAATCACTTTCACACTCTTGGTTAAGGGGGTAGGAAAAGTAATGTAAACATACTTAAATAATTTCAAAATTATATTTTTAGAAATTCATGAAAGGCAAAATACCTAATCTGTTATGTGGTAGTTAATAGAAGAGTATTGCCATATAGCATGAGAATTAGCGCCACTCGGTGAGTTTGCGAGCGGTCAACGGCTCCATAATAATATGTAATAACGCCGTACCACAAGTTTTAACAAGCGAATTATTGAATGCACTTCACAATACAATTTAATAAGGTTTTGATTTTGAGGCTGTAAGATAATATGACCTTTTTTCTAGTTACAAATTATAGTCTATGGAAACTTTTGTATTTTTTATGTTGGTAATACTGGTATAGGTTTGTTAAAATTAACAATTTTTTGAAACATTTTTATCCTAAGTATTAAGGCAATATTATCAAGCTGAATAGTATGTCTGAATTATCCAGCGTCTTGGGAAATTCACGCACTATAGTTTGCACTCAAATAGAAAGAATAAACAGAAAAGTAAAACCAGATTGGTTGATTGTATTCTTATTTTTTTAAATTGAGAACATGTGTCTTTTTGTTATTGCATTTAAATATAGTATTAATTTATCAAATTGTATACCTATTTATTCAATTATTGATACATCGACCGACAAAATCTTAATATTAAATATCACTTGCAATGAGTCATGCGACAAACCAGTCTTAGAAATACTAGGCTAATTTACATACTAATTATTGTAGTTCCTTTTGCAAATACACAAAAAATTAACACTTGGTTCAATTTATTTCATAGTTTTTTTATGAAATAAAATAGATTTAATTAAAGGAAATGATCAAAATATATTTTTATTGCGTGTTTGTGTATTCATGTCTTTTAAACTTTGAAAATGTGATTCACAAAAAAGTATCTTTAGACTCCCACATGNAACACATGTTTTTTAAATAATTTTGATCAATTGACTTAAAACTATACTTTATTTTTTTTAATGATTATATGTACTCTTTATTACACATCAAAAGGCCTTTCTAGAGTTGTAAAGAAATTTTACTTACTGTATTAGTATAGCTAATTGGTAAAGTAGAAGCACGCTAAAGCGTTTCTTAACGGCAGTTAACAAATCGATTCTCGCGATTTAATTGCTAGCCATCAATTAATAGTTATACGTATTAAGTTTGTGTTGCCAGTAGCCGAACTAATCTCAATACCATTTTCGAGATGTGAACGTTCCTCTTTATTGACCGTGAACATTTTTAGTAAACTTTTTTTTTTAACTTTTGCAATTTTAGTCCACATTAGTTTTGTACGTATTTAATGCTGGAGTCTGATTGGTTCTTATAAGAGGATGTTAGAGAGACTGAATTAAAACGATTCTCATTTGAACGGCGTTAATATTGTGAATATATATTAGTATTAGTTTAATTACCGGGGTATACATATTTGCCTTGAGTCGACTCTAGGCTAATCTATGTTTATGTGTCTGTAGATGTTAAACAAGTAATAAAAAGTAAAGTTCTAATGTCTGTAATAATTACAATAAGTGCTTTAAGTGACCAAACAGTGTTGGTTAACAGTTTACAGTTCCAGCTTCTCTAAGTTATGCTTATAGAATTGAATTAACATTCGCCAGTGTCCATACCTTGAACAAGCTTGACTATAAGATTGCAACATTGTTCACTGTAATAAAATGTATTTACCCAAGTGAAATCGGGTACTTCAACTAGTGCTTAAATCTCGACTAGATCATTGATCTCTATTGATCGAGATATCGGACGCCGGCAGTGGGAGGAGGCCTGGCTCGAAACACCTGCCGCCCAAGTACTGTAGACTAGTGTGTAGCACACCAACTACTATAGAACACAACTACGATACGAATACGATTTAATGTAAACTTTATTATAATCATCAAAAAGTTTAAAATAGAAACGAATAGAGGGAATTCGAAAGCCTTTTCGGTTTCGTGAATCGAACTGTAGCCAACCTAGTCAGGGCACAAATCTTGTTGAGATAATCTCTAGCTACTTTTACTATAGGCAATGAGTTACTGCCGCCGAGTTTAATAGAACCTTCACAATGCTACGTTATTTTATAACGATTGAAATCCTAGGCACGGCAGCTTTCCACTTACGGCACTTGGCAACTATCTAGTCCTGTTCTGGTTATTCTAGATAATTTCATTTTCATTTTATTATCATAATTTCTTGTTTACACGGAAAGTGATTTAACAAAAATAGATAACTTTAATTTTAGATTGTTTATTGTTTTGCTACATTAATATGTTTTTGTTTAATTTTTATTTATTTATTACTTTTTTTACAAAGGTACGTACCGATCTGGTAATAAAATATAATGTAGAAGTAACAATTATTCCTATATGAGAGACGAGTGTCTTTATTACGAAAACCTGTGTTACGGATCACCAGGCTCGTACCTGGACCAGCTTTAATGATACCTTCTAATACCTAAATCATATTAATTGAAATAACAAGGAACCATAACATTACATGTATAATTGTGAGTGTGTGTGTTTTAATGTGTGGATGTGTGAGAATAGATACATTTTAATTCAGTGCCTTCGTAAATTTATAGAAGTTCATCCTGCGTATGTATATTAGTGGGAGTGGGCTGGCCACATTTGCCGTAGAACCGATAACCGCTGGGGTAAACGAATTCTTGAGTGGAGACTGCGTCTTGGCAAACGTAGTGTGGGACGTTCCACACTACGTTTTGGGTAATTTGCGCAAGACGGCTGGCAGGAGTTGGATGCGAGAAGCCATGAATCGAACTAAGTGGCGTGTAATTCGAAAGGCCTATGTCCAGCAGTAGACTGCGATAAGCTGATGATGATGATCATTATGATGATGTATATTATGTGCATGTGGTGACGAATTAAGCATATTAAGCATCAAAGCAAACTAAGTAGGACAACATTATTGTAAAAGAAGGAAATCTTGAAACAAACTCTATACCAACCCTTCTGGCCAGCGTGGTAAAGTTGACCAAAATTTCCTTTCTGAAGAGAGGTTCATGTCCATCATTGGACTGTTACATACAGCTACACATCACTTGACTAGATTATCTCTGTTTGTTTTTAAATTTTGAAATAAATAGAATGTGTATTCTTTTTTCAATTCAAAATTCAAATTCTGAATCATTTATTCAATAAAGACACTCATCATACTCATAGATCGACACAAACAGACACCACAGATGTACCTTATTGTCAAGGTGAATTAAGTGAACACCTAAATCTTCTGTCTGCCTGTGTTGATCATTAATCCCCAAAATCCAAAATGCGTAGAGCTTTATGAGAAGAACACTAGCAAAGAAACTCATGGCCACTCTTTTTAAAAGTCAGATATCCAAATACAATAGAGCATATGAAAGTTAAAGAGTATGCAAGTTGTTGCCACCTGATTTTCATTTTATTAAAATGCTCCAAAAACTCAACAACACAAAAAAACACTCAGTAATACTATTGAAGGTTTGAACTTAAACATAGAACTAATATACATATGTAATTTAAAATTTTATATGGTTTTCATCTGTAACATTTGTGTCCTGTACTAATATTTAGCGTAAAAATATAGATTAATATTTCTAAGTTACATAATAGACGTATTTACGTATTTATGTAATTATAACCTCATTGGTTAAAAAAAAAGTTTTTCTTGCAAAAGTGTTCTTATAACCTAATCGCCAAATAAAAGAGAGATTTCATTTGTAGTTTAAAAGACTAGGTTTTTTTAAAACTTATTAGCAAGTTAACATAAGTGACAATTAACCAAAAAGGCGGCATTACTTCTATACAGCTATTAAAAACTTTTTATGTTATTTTTAAAGAGATTAGAATGGATTTCCTGTTAATTATTATTTGTAAATAACTTGTTACGTATCAGCTTTTATTAACACTGTTACACTTTTGCGTTTTATAATTGTTCCTGCTGCCTGTAAAGGATATACTTTCTATCAATAGTATTAATTACGTGGCAATAATGAAATACTACAAAATTGATTTTAGCCGTAGGCCAAAACATAGTGTGCAACTTGCGTCGGATGACGGGGACTTATTTTAAAGCAGTAACCAGCGTAGATAGGATTGCAGTATTATATTATTATTGAATTTGTGGATTTCTATAGTTTTACAAGTTGATAGACATATTAAACAAACAGGAAATGTGTAATAAATACAATACGCTTTTAATTTACTAAGGACAAAACTGTGTGATACAGAAAAAAACTCAAATATTGAAATGAGAGACATGTTATAATTGAAGCCTTTAGTTTACAAACCAAACAATTGTCTGATTGGATTCACGTTCAATAAATTACTATAGCTTTATTTGATAAATAAATTTTAATTAACAGATTACTTGAATCTCATCTAAACGATTTATTAACAACGTCATCTTGAATCGCCAGTCAGAAATCTCTCTTTCATATTCGATTAGAAAAGGGTGCATTCATGTTACAGAGTATTTCATCCTTTTTGGCTCTTCGGGTACCACAGAGTAAATACAAGCAGTAGGTAGTTGTGTGAGGCGTGAAATATACAGTTATTATATAAGAGAAATTCCATGTAAATAGTATACAATAAATGCTCATTGGCTGACCGCAGGCTCATTACAAATAAACAGTCTTGTTAGCTCTTTTATGTATTATAAACTTAATATTCATTGCTTGAAATGAGGTGTGCCGTTCAGTGCTTGCTTGAGTCATACCGGCGAGAAACAGGAAGATTTAAATCAGTTTAAGATTATCTGGAATGTTCAAATTACATGTACGGCACTTGGTAACCATTAATTTATCATTACCCGTATGAAAGAAAACAAATTTTCATACATTTGACGTTAATGATTATGTTGCTTCAAAAAAATATTAAACGAATGTTTCACGTGCCAAGCGAATGGCTAAATCATTAGACAATTATATACATTGACATCCTATCGGAAAGTATTAAATTAAAAGACATACATAATTCGATATTGTGGTCTAAATTATTTATTTATAGTACTAACATTTTATTTGAGATATGGTTTAAATATTCTATGGGGAAAATACATAATATTTATTACTGTTTCCCTTCTACTCGGATGTATCGAAAAATATAAAAAAGCGGAAGCTTCCCATTCGACAGGGCTATGAAATGCTATAAGTAATCATCCTATTAATGTGTCGTAATGTTTAGAAAAAAAACTTAATAAAATTTGTCGGGTATCAGTTGGTAGAGCGATCGTGTCGATGGGAGCTCAGATAAAAAGATCAGATAAAAAGATAATGACCCCTAAGGCCACCACTTAAACCACGCCACTGAATGCTACCACAGACTATTAACGTATCCCACTTTATCGTATTTGATTGGCCCAAAGGATTTATTTTATTGGCTCTTGTTTACATTTGTTTAGGTACGAAATAAGATAAACGTCTTTGGAATTGTTAGGAGACATTATGATTGATGAAAATAACGCACTAATAGTAACAGCTATCGCACACTATTAGTATTATGTCACATTATAATATTTTTTATCATTATCAATAACCCATAATGTCCTACTGCTGGGCTCGGGTCTCCTCTCAGGAGAGGGTTAAGGCCATACGTCCCCACGCTGGCCAAGTGCGGGTTGGGGTATTGGGAAGAATACGTTGTGGCTACGTAAATCTTGCCGTTGGATGTTTTTAAGCCGCCCGAAGGCCTCCAACTAAGCTTCACGATTGTTATCGTATGACAACAACCGGGACCGACTGCTTAACGTGACCTACGAATCACGGAGACGCTCATGGTAACATGCCACCAGCGGTCACCCATCCAGGTACTGACCGCGCCGTCGTTACTTGCCCTCGTTGATTGTTTCTAATCACCGAGTGCAACTGGGCTATGAGCGCCTAATATTAATTGATACTAAACCCATCATGCTTAATCTACATGTTAAGATTAAGAATATAGAGTGCACACATCTCTATTCATCCCGTGGGTGTCTTAAGAAGCGACTGGGGGCGAAAATTAAGCAGAACAACTGAAAATGCGCTGTAATGAGAAGGAAACCTTAAGATAAACCCTGTACCAACACATCTGACTAGTGTAGTAAGGAGCCCTCTTTATAAGGAGAGGTCTATATCCAGTAGTAGACTGCCAAAGGCAGTTGATGTGATGATGGATGATGATGAATTTCATCGCACCATCCTAAACGCATCTGTATCTCGCTGACAACATATTATAAAAAGTTCGTTGTCCCTTTACTCAATTAAATAATAATGAATGACTATTAACGCAACCAGGATAGATGATGTAATTTTAAAGTTTTTATGTGTTCGTGTGTGTGTTCTTATCCACTGTATGGTTGCGCAAAAATTGTCTTTTGTTTTTGTAGTTTCTTGGAACATTAGTGGACGTATCGGAGGCTGATTAGTCGAGCTCGAACCCCGGACCTCTCATTCCTCGAACGTGTCTGTGAAACGCGTGCGCCACGTTTGAAGTTAGCCGACAAACGCGGCCGCGCTCTTATCTCGCGGGAGACCGATTTTTGTTCTAACAAAGTGACAATAATGGTCTTTGTGGTTGATAAATATGGATTTTTATGTACTTCCTGAAAATGTAACAAAAAACGATGATGACTTGTCACCAGGATATATAACTTAATATTTTTAGTAAAAAAACCAAAAAATAGCATATTATACTCTGTAGTTGACTACAGAGTATAAAATACTTAAGTAGATAATATATTTTTCTTATTTCTTTCTTTTTTTATATATCTTTAACTCACAAACTGCCGTAATCGTAACTTTGCCCTTTTATGAGTGTTTCTGTTAACTATACATCTGCAATCAATATATCAGGAAGGTCAAAAAGATTGATGAGATTCTGACCTTATGTTAACATTACTTGCAAAAAACTGCTTCCTGTTGAAATCGATTCAAAGTTCAATATGATTAGAATACTAAGAGGTACGTATTTGGATGGATTAAAAATACATACCCAGAGTACAAACCATCCCTATTCATCCCAGGATGGGTGTCGTAAGATGCGACTCAAGGAGTCAACTACGCAGGACAACTCAGTGCAAAGAAAGAAGCATAACCTTTTTTTTTACGGGTATAAACCACCTCGGGGCTTTGCACTTACGGCAGGGCGGTGTGTAGCAATCGAACCGACAAAACGTCTAAACGTCCGACTTAACACGGTGTGCCACTCTGCGCTTGAGACGGGAGGAATCCGGGAACCTATGACTTATGACATCCAGACCCCTCCCAAAAGAGAAGCAACCCTCTAGCCAGCGTGATAGAGTAGGCCGAAACCTCCTGTACAAGGAGAGAGTTATGTTTAGCAGTGAAATGTTAAAAGCTGTTGATATCATCATGTGAATAATACTAAATTGAATTGGGATGTGTTAAAAACAAAGCAGTTCATAATTTAAATAAAATATTTGCGCAACTAAACAGGAGCGGTCACGATAGTTACACACGAATTATGAACTTGACACTAAACTGCACTAAACGCATTGAACAAATGCATGAACGCTTCACAAATGTTTTCTCTTCAAATTTAAATTTCAAATTTGTACGTGCGTTTCAATGGAAAAATACTAGTTTACATTTACATACAAGTGGGATATGGTTTGTGTTGACAGGGAAGTAATATTTTGACAGTAGCGTCAAGATGGCCGCCGAGCGCTTGTTATTTAATTAGAGCCGCATTAATTTCGTAACAGCTACTTCCGTCGCGGGGGAGCTTCTGGACGACTGTTCGAGTAAAGAGTGTTTTTTGAAGCAAGTCTCATGTGAAGACACTTTAATATAATGTCGTGTTTATTTCTTTTACTCACTTGTCTGTTTGTCTATAAAACTTCTAGCTAGGTTCCTTTCTATTGGTCACAATAAATAGGTAGGGTTGAATAAAATAGGATGGGTGGAACCGAAATTAATTAGAAAGTGGACTTCCACCAAGTAGCCCACAAGTTACATACCGCATTAGTAATACAAATATTTATGGATACCTATGAACATTTAAGGTAATTTAAGCATAGATACGAAATGTCCGTTCAATTATTACGCTATAACAATCCCATTTACCGTTGGAAAACCATGCTTCGACATGGATCGGCTCGATCGAAGTGAAACAATGCTTGCGCTGTGTTTCATCGAGTGAGTGAGGATACCGGAGGCCAATACCCCAAACCTTTCCACCATTACCAACCCCGTCCCCCAAAGGCCGGCAATGCACTTGTGACGCCTCTGGTGTGCGGGTGTCCATAAAAAAACCACAATCCACATCAAAAATAAGATATTGGTAAAACTTCTTTAAACAAAGAATAATCTATATATATAAAATAAAGTCGTATTAGTTATTTTACATATTTTACAGTAATTATAACTCAAGAACGGCTGAACCTGTTGTTGTACCGCGGGTAACACCGTGGGGCTTAGCTAGTGAAGAATAAACAATACAAAGCAAATCTTTCTACTAGTCAATATTAATGGGTACTTTAAATAGCATCAAATCACTCAAGTCTCCTATAAAAATTTACTAAGCCTGGATCCTATTCCTTGCCCTAAAACTAATTAACTAGCGCCATTAATTTGAGTGCTGAAAGCTCTCTATCGACAAATTCAGCTAGACTTTCCATCACAGTTTCATCAAACATTCAACTTTATATATAAACTTCAAGACGTCCGATCAACATTCGTGTCACATCGATCAAGTCACGTCAATGTTTAATGATATAAAATTATTATGCACTAAAACTATGTTTACGTCTCATTATTTAATAGGCGACATATAACACGACTACCGGTATAACTTTAATGCACTGTCGTCGTTGATATAACCACTAAAGTATTAGTTAAAACGAACGAAGGATAGTTCTTTTCAAATTGTTTAGACCTTTTGATACTAATCGTGGAAAATTAATAATATCATCAACAACCCATAACGACCCCACTCACTAAGGAGAGGGTTAAGGCCATATGTTATCATGCTGTCCGAGTGCGGATTTGGGACTGGTAAGACAACGTTGTGGCTACGTAATCTTGCCACTGATGTTTAAGTCGCTCAAAGGCCTCCAACTAAGGTTCACGACTGTAATCTTATGACAAAAACCAGGACCGATTGCGTAACGTAACGAATCACGGAGACGCTCATGTTTTCATGCTACCGCGGTCACCCATTCAGGAACTGACCGCGCCGTCGTTGCTTACCCTCGGCGATTGTTTCTAATCACCAAGTGCGACTAGGCTATGAACGCCTTTAGTCTTGACACATTTAAAGTGTAATCGATCTCATTGTGGTTCATATGACATTTTGTTTCAGGTATTAAGTTTACTTAAATCAAAGAAGACTGTCAGTATAGTCGCGCTGAATGGCCATGTAAGTTCTTAAAACATCAATCTTTACCAAAGCATAAGGACTCTCGGTTCCTATAATTTGAGTGTTAAACTTCTGAATTCTGAGCTATATGATCACTTCCAACGTAGCTATGTTGCCGATTGTTTCTAATCATCGGGTGCAACTGGGCTATGAGCACCCCTTAATAATATGTTTAGGGGTAAATATTTTATCAAATTTTAGCTCAGTGACGATCTATTTGATAAGTTACTAGTCTCATTATTTGAATATGAACTATTAAATGTAGAATATTCCTGAACTATTTTTTTAGTTTATTTTTTCAAAGAATAAAATTAAGTTAAGTATATTGTAAATACTTGCATGTTTCTCTATAATTTGTTAGTTATTTTGTGTCTATGCGTAACAATACACACAAGAAACCTATATATAGGTTGTACATATATTTATTTATCAAATAATCGTGATACTTAATATATATAGAAGCTGTATTTACTCGACCGGAGTGACACCATGACCTCATAGAAAACCAGTATGAAACCGCGCGTGCGCTGTGCTTCACAAAGTGAATGAGGATACCGGAGACTCATACCCTAAACCCCTCCCCATTTCCCAAAGACCGGCAACGCACTTGTGACGCCTTTGGTGTTGCTGGTGTCCACGTAATCGTTTACCATGAGGCTATACGTTTGGTCTTTTGCCCTCTATTCCATTAAAAAAAACTAGGTACATCTAATAATAACACTTAGGTGTCAGCTAACAGCTATGGCCGAAACTCAGTTAGAGTTTGTCAACCAATTACATAAAACAAGAAAGTTTTCAATTTGGATGTTTTTTTTAAGGACGCTACCTTATATCTCCAGTTATTTATTTGAAAGACTACACATTCCATTCGATCGCATTTAAATTTCAGGAGAAAATTCTACTCGTAAATTTAGTCACAGTAACACATTCAGACAATAAAAAAAACTAATTGTACATAATAAATATAACTTCTAAATATAGAGTCGACCGAAAAAAATCTAAACAAAAAAGTTTGTAAGGTCACGCTGAAGGATCCTCATTCCTTTCAAAATCCAGATGTTATTAGTAGGTCGATGCTAGTACGGTTAGCAAGGTCAGGTGGTGAAGCAACTCGTCCCTTTCCGCTCCAAAAACCGCGCAAGTTATGCAAACCACCTCGCACTACACGTTTATACATATATTTCTTCGTAATACATACATGAATATATATTTCAAATGTAGATATTTAGTCACAGTGCTAAGTAAATGGAATAATGATTTGAACGTTATATATTTATCATTAGAAGATAAACCTGTATCAGAAAACTCCATTGAAAGGAAATGACTATATTTTATTGCTGTACGGTTTCCGGATGATCTTTATTTTTTGTTTGGTAACTGATTAATTAATATTAATGGTTATGAAGATAATGTTGTTAATCATGGGCAAATTTAAGGATGGAATAAACAAGGTGTGGTACAAACCTTGTTTAGAGGTGCAATTTATACGTCTAGGTCATAACTATACACATAGGTAAATCTTAATCCCGTTAGATGTTTTTTTCATAAACTTCGAGCAGAGTTCCTGCTCTAAAACATTTGTTAAATGCAAGTATTCTTTCGTACATGTATTTTTCGCTGGCATTCGAATGCAGTAATACTAACTTCTAGCCTACAGAGAATTTCTAATAAGTCAAGTGAGTTTCCTTACCAACAATAGGTAATGTGCTTTGTAGTGGTGGGCTTATAAGGTCCTGTAGTTCTACAATAATTTAGTTCAATTAAAATAATGCCGTGAAAATGTATGAATCTGCAGTTTAAACAGTTTTTTTTCATGTTTTCTCCTTACCTCTATTTTATATGAGCAGTACGCACAGATTACTTTCAAACACATTTCTTAAAAGCTCTTCTTAACTCTCGACACTTGTCACCAAACACTTGATCGAGTATACTATGAGAAGCTTAAGTTTCTATAACATTATTAGTATATATGAATTTCTTATACTGGTTTCTCGGAATAACCTCTTATAAATAACAGTTTCTCTTATACCTAAATAATCTGTCAGATTGTTTCAACGTAGACTATCGGAATAACTTAAAAATATGTGCGAATATGAAAAAGGCTTAGAAACTTTTAACTTTGAGACCGTAGACCCAATCAACCGTAAACCCCTCTTCCCATCCCCATTCTCCTCCCCATCCCTCAAAGGCCGGCAACGCACTTGTGACGCCTCTGGTGTTGCAGGTGTCCATGGGAGGCGGTAATAGCTTACCATCAGGCGATATGTATGCTCGTTTGCACGCGATTCCATAAAAAAATGATGCAGAATCATCTCAATAGGCCGCCACAGTGTAAGTCATCACGATGCATTGTTGCATTGTCTGCACGGTGAGCACGATTCTTGGATTTTGTTCATACTCTCCATCAGTCAGGATAGAGTCACATTGACAGGCTCATATAAAAATCTCATTTGAAACCTTTTATATTAAAAGTAAGGATTTTTAATGCTTTACATAGAATGTCAGCTACTGTTACTAAGCAGTAACAAAAGTACTGGTACAGAGACATAAAATTGAACATAAACCGTCTACCAACTAGAGGCCAGCGTGGTAAAGTAGGTCATAAAGCATTATTATAACCTCCTTTCTAAGAGGCCTAATTAGTTTTAATGACAGCGGTAAAACGGGCTACCTGATTGAAAACTGAAGACTGATGATAATGATCCACTATTATTTCTTAACTAATGTCTTAATATGTGTAATTGGCCAAAGATAAACTGAATTGTTTGCAGTCATTTTGTGGATCGTTACCGTGTGTAACAAAAGACAATTTGTTTTTTTGTACGTTGCAATACGTTTATAATTTTGCGCTCCGCCAATTTCTGTAAATAGTGGCGCAAGCAGAGTTTATTTATCATATGTAAATGCTTTATTATTGTAAGCAAATTCTATACTAATTTACTGCCTCGGTGGCACAGTGGAAGCGTATGCGACCTGTGCTTGGTGTCTCGGGTTCGATTTTGCAAGTACCTGTGTCGGATTTTAGATGTTTTCTATGTATAATATGTATATATTCACAAAAAAGTATATATGTATTTATATCAGTTATGTAGTACCCATAACACAAGCTACAACAAGCAACCCATAGCACTGCTTAGCTTGGGACTAGATGGCGTTGTGTGTTAGATGTCCTCGACGGAAACTCACATCAGGTATATAATGTACTTACTTTAACCTGTGCTAAGCCATGGTACTTATTGTTGTTGATTTTTCTTAGTAATTTTTACTTCTCACAGTTTTATGGAATCCAATTTTTATGATTCAATCATGTTAAGTGCAGTCTTTTTCTAAGTCTTGATCAAAGATTCAGAAATGTATTTTCAAATATATAATCAGGATTGTTTCAATCACTCAGCGTTAATATTGAAATACATGTCAAATTAATACATGAAAGTATAAAAAAAACTCAACAAGAACAGCGAACTGTACGTTGTATGGTACATAATTAATTTCACCATGTTTCATTATGACAGGCGGATTGAAAAAATCATAAGCCATAAAAAATTACAAGTGAACCGGAAATGCAGATCGTAGACGGAGCGCGCGCGGGCCGGACGTGAGCCCGCGCAACTAGGTCAGTTTATTTCTGTTTTGGCGGGAACCTGGCCGGAAAGGACGCCATTGTGGATGCGCCGGGAAGCCCGGAAAATATAGTCGCCGGATTTCTACCCACTGATATTTTAGACTGTTATATTACAACTGAAGTATTGTTTAAATCTATTGTTACAACACGTCTCAAATTTTCCTTTTTTCTAAGGAAGTGAGAGTAGCTAAACGATTTAAGAAGTTAATTTTGTTCTAATTCTCAGATCTGTTTCTAAGTAAATGTTACATCGTAGCTAATGGGTTCTTGTAACTACGCGTAAATATATGTAACTATATGTTGCTGTTGCACCAAACGATTCTCAGTATTTTATTTACTAAAAATGGTTGACTTTGAAAAATAAACATTTATTTTTCATTGCATTAGGTGGTAAAGTTGCCGACCTCAAGATGAATAGCAGTACTCATTATTTTGAAAGTAGTGAAAGTGTGCATTTTTGCGTGTGCATTGTGTAAAAAAGTGTGTAGAATTCAAGGAGACCCTGTAAAAAAGACAAATCTAATAATAACAATAATAAATATTTCAATATTTCGGACATTTAACTCACAACGCCATCTAGTCCCAAACTAAGCAGAGCTTGTATTATGGGTACTAGGCAACTAATATGAAGACATAAATACTTTTTTTTGTAAGTACATACATATTATACATAGAAAACACCCAAACTACGACACAAATATTTGTAGATCATACCAAACATTTGGTAAGACCCAAGATTCGAATCCGATACCTCATGGACGGCAGTCGCGTAGGCTACCACTGCGCCACCAAGGCAGTCAATAATATATTAATCTTGTATCGTTGTTAGGTCCCTCACTCTTCGAGGAAACGTTTTAAATACTTTTTTGGATAGAATATAAAATGGCTTAGCCCGTTTATGAAGAATAATCGCTTAACTTCAAAAATTCCTTACACAGTATAAAGTTGTTTTAGTTGTTAAAATTTCTTAGATAATTAAGGTTATAAGTACTTTTTAACATTTAACATAAACATGTAGTACCCTACACTGCACGTGGCACTTGAACGGTTTGTTTATTTTTTTTAAATAATGCCACAGAATCGAATTAAACGATTCGTGAAGTTACTTTTCGTGTGAATTCATAAGTATGGGGGTCATATTCACCCAGCATGTCCCCAATGCGGGCGTTTGCAATAACATTCCTCGCAAAGACTGCTAAGGACTCTCAATTAAAATTAATTAAAGACAATTTAGCAATCCCTGAAAATAAATGACCGCTTGACAATGAATGAGATTTATTAATTGACTGGAGTAATACGATTCTGCATGTCGGGAAGCAAGAGATTCTTACTTTAAACGTTCCATTACACTGATCACTACGTATATTTACGATTATTTGTAAAATATACTATATATACTTTTATCATAACGTACATGTATGTATTGTGGAAAGGTAGAAAGAACTGAAAATAAAAGTTTTTTTTTAATTTTTATGTAAACGTAACAAAACCCTCCTTCTTTCGTCGGTTAAAAATAGGAAGTCACAATATTATCTGTCTTTAAACGTTTAAAGTAAGTCTGTAAAAAAATATTTATTTAGGTTTAACGTCGGTTTTTATCATTTCGCTTCTCTGCCATGTTTTTACTCTAGAACCTCTCAAACTTGGTTAAATAATTAAATACTTAAATGCCACCTAATTATTATAAAACCTTTCAGCGTCATTCTGTCATTTTCAGTTTATCAATATGAAATATCAGAAAAAAATTGCCTAAACTTAACTCATTTGTAATGGACAAAATGGTTATATATAAATAATTTCATAAAAGTCAGAGCATTCACTACCACGATAAAAACATGTTAAATTATAAGTAAAATAGTGGCAGTAAATTTATTGGTTATTTGAATATCACTGTTGAAATTTTTATGATAAAATATTATGAGCGCTACGATAGAGAGATGTCACGAGCCGGTTTGTGCCATGTTCTCATATTATCACCTCCTTGCACTATAAACGACTTTATTACTATTATTATTTTGTACATTAAATAGTGTCTATTGGACTAGTAACTATACTATGCACTACAGAACTAACATTGGAAATAAAAGAACACGAATCGTCAGATTGTAGTAAACTATTACTTAAATAACCCCAGGGAAATTTGGGCACTAAGCCTGAGGGTGACAGATGATGTGAACCTGGCAGAAGCATGTTTGGATGGAGGCGCGTGCGCGCCTAGAGGGATTGTAACGGGAACATATGGGTTCCCACACAGGAGAGGGCCACCTACAAACAGTGGGTGGCCCGAGGTACGTCGGGGTTCCAGGGATCTCCTTTCGAGGGTACACCTGGTCCCTCAGCTTCTAGTACCCGAAATGGTGTGCGGTTTTTAGTCGGTTCGAGTCCGACATAACCACCAGTCAGGGGATTTCCGCAAACAAAAAAAAAAGTGTAATTTGGGCACTGTATTTAACATCAGATGACGGTGTTGCCCGCCCGTGCCTCGGAGAGCACGTTAAGCCGTCGGTCCCGGTTGTCATGAACATCTATAGCAATTGGCATTGGGAAGTCAGTTCCCTCAAATATACTGATAGCTCGTTCAACCTTCGAATTCAGTTCACACTTAGGGTTGCGGAGGTCCCATGCCAAGCGCTCTGTGAAAAAACTTATATTCAGGTAAAATCGGTTAAACTAGTAGCCGATCCCAAATCTTAGGAATAATAAAGGCTAGGAAGATGATGATGATTTAACATCAGAACTTGTAAGCGTGGTCGACAGCTGAACAATTCGCCCCTATAGTCGACGACTGATAATATCTTTATCTTTTTCTGTTTTCTTTTTTTTTTTAAAAGACGACTCCCGCATTGTGAATATACATTCCTGTGTCACGGGATCTATACAAACATACATGAAACGGACACAAAGTACACCCAGACTTAGAACAACAATTTATGGATCACACAAAGTATTGTACCATGCAGGATTTGAACCCACAACACTTGGCGTAGTAGGAAGCGGTGTGGCGACCACTGAAACCACTAGGCCAACCGTGTAGTCTCCTTTAAACTGCCCTAAAGTTAGTGCATCTGTGCATCCTTGATAATGAAGGCCGCTCTCTCTATGAAATGTTCCGCTGGTCAGTTAGAATATAGTCTAGTTCTTGAGCCATCGTAGGCTTCGAGGCAGAGTTTATCAGGCTTGATAGGGATGCAGTCAGTGCAGTCTACGTCTTATGCTTAACATGATCAAGTAATTGAAGTCGGGAAGTGACCAGCGAAGAAGGTTTGTGACATTAACACTAATAGCAATGTTAGTAAATCCTGGATGTGTATTAATAAAGAAGATAACAATCACAATATAGAAACAGGTAGCAGTATAGTTCCTGAATATCGTAATAATAGCTGTTCCAGTATACCTCCTACCTCTGGCGCAAAGTAGCACACCATGTGGTGACCGACACACCACTCCGCCGTAAACCCTGGTAGGGTTAAACATGTTCAAAACTAATGTTAAGTGAAAGTGACTTCCTTGAAACATTAGAAGTAGTTATATCATAATATTTGCACGCAGAAGTGTATATAACATCAACGCGTTAACGTCAGAACAACAAAAATCTCGCTAATCGTTTTCGAAACAAGAGAAAGAATTTGCGAAATGTTTATTGCACATTATGATGGAATATTTACTAACAGCCGTCACAATACTGTACGAATCATAATATTAGTGAACGGTGATGGCGAAGCTGAAGTTCCACGAAGCGGGCTCGAAGGAAACATTTCAACATTGGGTACATGCGTCACTCACTCGCTGTGCACACGCATAATACGCACGCGACTTGTGTTTTTGTCGACGGTTATGTTTACAACGAAATCTGTTAAAATCTGTCGGTATCCTTTATTACAACTCCGTTTACATGATTATACAATAAAATTGATATTGCTATCCTGCGGCATCTGTACGGCCTTTTATACTAAGAGAAACGGCTATTACATCTGTAGCTAATACTTCATACACTAAAAATATTGTTATTCGTGTTTTGTTTTTAAACGATTAAACTAAATTACAATTACTAATCAAGCTATTACAAAGTATGATTTATAATTATGTATTAGAAAAAAATGTGTTTTGAATTTTGCGATGCCCGTATTTATAACAACAAACAAACAAACAACAACAACAACCCATAATGTCCCACTGCTGGGCTCGGGTCTCCTCTCAGGAGAGGGTTAAGGCCATACGTCCCCACGCTGGCCAAGTGCGGGTTGGGGACTGGCAAGAATACGTTGTGGCTACGTAAATCTTGCCGTTGGATGTTTTTAAGCCGCCCGAAGGCCTCCAACTAAGCTTCACGACTGTTATTGTATGATAACAACCGGGACCGACTGCTTAACGTGACCTCCGAATCACGGAGACGCTCATGGTAACCTGCCACCAGCGGTCACCCATCCAGGTACTGACCGCGCCATCGTTGCTTACCCTCGATGATTGTTTCTAATCACCGAGTGCAACTTGGCTATGAGCGCCTACGTATTTATGTTTCATATATATTTTAATATGTTTGCTTTTAGATAGTAATTAGATACTTGCATAAGATAAACCTTCTTTTAATTCTAAGCAGTCTGGCTAAAAGATCAAACTTTGCTATTGAAAATAGAGGTTTGAAATTGACCGGCAAATGTTAGAACGAATATCAGATTCGGAGTTTTACTTTGACTAGTACCTTTACACTATCGCTTTTCCTTTTTTTACCAGAATACGGTTTGTATGTTCCACCGTAGCACCTAAACTATTGAACCTATTTCAATGAACGAGGACTCTTAATTCGTAACAGGTTACAGTAATTCCATCAAAAGGAAATGTTTATACTTTTTTAAACGTTTTCTTTTCTATTTTTCTCTTTGAACATAATTATCTCCAACTTTTCCATACTTAACTGTTAACGTGCAGGATTTATGAGTTTGAATAAATAACGGCTGACAACATCAAAACGAAAACATGTATGTAAAGCATCTGTATTTAAATGTTGTATAAAATAAACTTGAATTAAGATACATTTAATTATATTTTAGTTTACTCCTGTAAGTGGCGGGCAGCCTTATGCAGTAATACATAATTAAGAGCTTTAATAAGATCTTTTAGTGAACCAAGCTTTCAACTGATAATGTGCACGCGATCGTTTTGGTGAGTATGCTCAGTGATTATTAGGTGTTCATAATGTGACTGCTACTGGCCCGGTTCTTTTAATTTATTTAATATAGGATGCATCTTACTAATTTTCTTGCTGGCCATGAGTGAAGTAAAAAGTACATGCGTTCGTTAGTTTCAATGTTGATGTATGTCATCTTTTGTCCAATATAGAAATCTTAGCAAGGAGATTTTGAACTACTTTATCACGTTCACCAGTCAGGTAAAGATAGTGAGCAAGATTTCAGCACAAACGGGCCGAATCAATAAGGCGGTACTACCCCCGTGTTTGCCATCTCTGCAGTGCTGCTGTCTCGCGTAGTACTTCCTTAGTCGGCTCTTACGAAATGCACAATCTGAATGGAAGTGGTAATAATTCGTTTTCTTCATCCTGACGCGTGCATGATAGGTGCGAGGATGTAATAATTTGAGGTATAAGCATATAAGAAAGTAATTTTCTTTTGAATGACAGACTTAATCAGTTAAATGGAACCATGTACCCATAATGTCCCACTGCTGGGCTCGGGTCTCCTCTCAGGAGAGACCACTCTTTTTAAAAGTCAAATTTTTAGTAACAGTTGTATTTATATTGAATGAATGATCAACTTTGTGCAAGCTATTATCACATGAATTTCGTTACATTAAATGCTTCAAAAGCTAACGTACTAAAAAAAAAACAAAAAACACTCAGTGATACCATTAAAGGTCTGAACCTAAACATAGAAATCATTCAAGGTGCACATCCACTTACATTCAGTTGCAAAATCTACTGTTAAAAATAATCCGCGACTGGATTAAGAGGCTAAAGTTGCAGTTGAACGAACTAAATTAATAGTATTGGCTAGTCATTGTCGGTTTTATCAGTTTTGGCTTGGTTTACTGTTGAAAGAAAACGCTTTTAAAAAAAAAATGTCGGCCATAAGGCCATACGTCCCCACGCTGGCCACTGGTTGGGAACTGGTAAGACTACGTTGTGGCTACGTAATCTTGCCGTTGGATTTTTTAAGCCGCCCAAAGGCCTCCAACTAAGCTTCACGATTGTTATCACCGTGTTAGGACCGGCTGCTTAACGTGACCTTCACGGAGACGCTCATGGTCACCCATCCAGGTATTTTTTTTTTTTTTTTTTATATTTAAGCTGCCAAAATGACTCTGCCCTGCCTGATGGAAAGCATGAGCAGAATCCAAGAGTGGTGGTCACAATCCTCAATGCGAAAAAGAACAATGCAGCATGGTGACCCACAATATGGCGGCCTGGGCGTTGGATTGGGGTATGGGCCTCCGGTATCCTCACTCACTCGATGAAACACAGCGTAAGCGCTGTTTCACACCGGTTTTCTGTGAGGCCGTGGTATCACTCCGGTCGAGCCGGCCCATTCATGCCGAAGCGTGGCTCTCCCACGGAAAACCGCTGACCGACCGAAAAACGGTACTGACCGCGCCGTCATTGCTTACCCTCGGTGATTGTTTCTAATCACCAAGTGCAACTAGGCTATGAGCGCCTCTAGTCTTGACATATTTAAAGTGTAATCGATCTAATTGTGGTTCATATGACATTTTGTTTCAGGTATTAAATTTACTTAAATTAAAGAAGACTCAGTATAGTCGGGCTGAATGGCCATGTAAGTACTTAAAACATCAATCTTTACCAAAGCATAAGGACTCTCAGTTCCTATAATTTTAGTGTTTAACTTCTGAACTATATGATCAATTCCATTACAACATCAATTCCAACACAGCTAAATTCCCCCTTCTTATATTACATGTTCGCTCTTGGGATAAATTGTTTCGGAAGATGTGATTACACGAGCTGCAACTCACGTTGGCTCTCAAACCATTGGTCTGCTTATACATCCTTATGTAGAAGCAATACACCAGGCTGTATGTATTCAAAAGGATGTGATAATTGCATTTGGAAAATTCTATTACATTTCTTATTACATCGCTGCACTGTATATAATAGTATACAAAGTAAGAGCGTTGGCTCGTATTCAGCTGTACACTAATTAATGTTTAAGATATTTTCTATTTCTAGCAGTAAGGAAGTAAGTATCTAACATTGTATGCACAAGTTGCTAAGTCAATAGACGCTGCTGCCCATAGTAATTTTTAATACTAATATTATACATTAGAAAGTAACTGTCTATCTATCAGTCTTTTATGCCTAACCTTAGAGAACGACATAGGCTACCCTTGCCGCGATAACCGACATACACGCGGGAGGAGCCACGGGCAAAACTAGTCTAAATATAAAACTAACTATGACACTGTAGTTTATTGACTTAATTGATGTTTATATCTATTTTTGTTCTTAAATCCAATCCAAATCTATAAAAATTGGTAACCCACAATGTTCATAACTTTAAATAAAAGTAACTAATACAGTTTACGTATTTCATACTCATTTCAAATTATTATTAACAATGGTGTTTTATATTTTAATGTATTAAGTAAAAACGGTGTTCAATTTTTCAACAAGCGGGCTTTTCATCCGTGAAAATGAGCAAGAGAAAGCTGAAAATGATCGTAACAGAATAGATTTCGGCGACACAAGGGACAATTGCTTGAAAACGTGTCGAATCCTGAATGCGTTATTGTCTTATCTTTTGCTTGTTTCTGCAACACGGTATTTCCTGTCTTTGTTTCATAACTTCACTCTTTTGCACTTAAATGTTGTACAGTTCAACAAATTTCTTTATAGAAGGTATGGTAAATAATTTAGCAATATTAAACCTTCAGACGTAATTCATTTTGACCAAGTTTTCTTGAATATACTACATACATACATATAGTTTTCTTACGAATACTTGTACATTAGGTATACACAGGATCATCCAGATAGCTGCAAATAAATATTATTCAAATTTGTAATAGTCGGGAATCGAACCATCGATTGTATGGGTCAAATGTATTCCTTTGTAATTGAGTAAATATTTTTGTTGTTGAGTTGTGCTTAGGCCGATTATATACAATTCGTAATCAAATTTTTAGATGCTAATATCGACTGTAATGTGGCTTGCATGTGTACTTCAATAAACCCGGGACTTTTCAGCTCCAGTACCCAAATCGGTAAGCTTAATTAGAAAGGGTTCAATATTTACTTCATTTTGACACAGTCTATGAAGTTTTTTGTAGAGTAATCAAATAATTTAATTTATAATAGTTAATTGTTTTCTACAATTAACTATTACAAAGGAATTACATAATAAATAAATGAGATAAACATTTCATAAATCAATTTCAGTGAAAAAAAAGGTTCTAAAAGAACAATTACAATAACGGTGTACGTCGGAGTAAAAGTAATTGGTGTAACTCACGTTCCCCTATTACGTACACGGTGAGTTCTGCTCGGCGTTTAGCAGTTTCCTCATTAACAATAAATTAATCATGCTAGGATTACGCCCCGTTCACGCCTCGGGCTCTTTGACGCCTCGAACTACACAGAATCCACCATAGAATTATCGGTAGTATTATTTATATATGAACATAAATTGGTATCATAATATAATTTTAGAATTTATTGTAGTGAGTTCGGTTGTGATTTCGCTTGTTGAATTAAATAATGACTACTTAAGAATTTTTAAAATTAAATTTCAATTATGTTGGATAATGGTGTTTAAACAAGTTTGCTACGATAAACGCTTACCATTATACTACGTTTTTTTTTATAGAATACGGGGCTAGCGAGCATACGTATCACCAGATGGTAAGCGATAACCCCCGCTCATGGACACCCGTAACCCCAGAGGCGTCACAAGAATGAGGGGATGGGTTGGATTATGGGCCTCCGGTATCCTCACTCACTCGGTGAAACACAGCGCAGGCGCTGTTTCACACCACGGTTTTCTATGAGGCCGTGGTATCACTCCGGTCGAGCCGGCGCATGAATACTGAAGCGTGGCTCTCCTACGGTATTGTAGGTATATAGCGCGTAAAAAAAACAAACGTGGTCATATTAAATTAACTAATTGAATGTTATATTAAACATAAAAATAGGCTTGTATGCGCAAAGAAAACAAGTTTTATATAGGTAAACAAATCGTAAACCAGATGTACGTAAATCTCTCATACTGTTAACAATATCGATGGTTTCGTTTGGTCACTTGTATCCTACTAATATAAGAGCATAGAGAGTATCGAGCGCATCGACTTGCTCGCGCACTTTGCTGGAAGAGCTTTCAGAGAAGTAATATTGTTACGCAAAAACTAGGTATAAGAAAATTGATTACCGTTTCGCTTAGAGTGTACAGTGTAATAGACAGAGGTAGTTCACAGCAAATCGAAAAGCAAATGGCCTGCCGGCGAGAAAGAGGTGAACTTTATTAAGTCACATCAAAGGGCAAAGGCTCCCTTGTGGCCCCTCTCGAAGCAGGAATTTAATTTTTGTTCCACTTTTATTGAACATCGCCCTCGGCTCGGTCACTCAGTAACTCACTTACTGTTAATAACGTAAGGTTTTTAAAACTTATTCAAACAACACAGTTCAGGGTTCTGGAAGCTTTTAAAGTTAATTGTTCGTTGATTGGCTTTCACGGAAAAACGGCGACAGAGAGTTTGAATGAATTTGTTTTGGGCTACGATTTTTAATATAATATACAAAGGCAAGTTTTCAGTAATATAATAACAATGTTTTGAAGGCAAATAAACACAAAGTTACAGGTAATCTTTGTACGAGAAATGTTAGAGTTTTGTAAAATTGTCAGAAATCTTATTTCTTTTGTATAAGTATGAACCGTAGTCTGGAATTATTAGATTTACGTAAACAGTTTTAACATATAAAATTAATAATAATATTATACTTCTATGATTTGAAGATATTCAGGATTATTTGCAAGAAGTGTAGAAAAACAAGCTAATTTTGGAAAGATGAACAAAACTCGAGTGGAGAAGTTCCGTCACTTTCATAATAAAGACCTTCCAACCCAAGACATTAAGCCGTTTCGACAACAGTGCGTGGCCATGCTAAATACAAAAGAAATATACACAAACACTCCAAAAACACAACCCTCTTTCAACCAACTTCTAGGCAGACTAGTTAAAATAATACAAATAATATGTAATCAAAAAATAGTCATCACGTCTAATCGTTAGACACAGCACTTGGTCCAGGACACATTTAATTCCGGATGGCGTAAGAAAGCGGTTCCCGAATCCCTCTCGTCTCAGGTGTACAGTGGCACCCCGTGTGGTTTTAGTCGGTTCGATTCCGACACACCGCCCCGCAACCCCGGTGGGGTGAAGGCCCGAGGGGGTTTGCGTAAAAAAAAAGGACACATTCAACTGTGAGTTTTATCTGCCTACTAATAATTTGAAAAAAATATTATATACAAATAAAATACAAAAAAATCAAAATACAAATTAACGTGTCTTTGAAATAGTTTAAAATATAAACAATATCTTTAAAGATCTGTGTGACGCCGCTGGCGCCGGTGTTCGCTCTCAGTGCAAATATAATTTTTGCAAGTATGTTTGTGTATTTGCAATGGCCAGCCTGTTGCTGTGCTTAATACATGTATGTATATTTACAAAAATAAAGTATACCTATGTTTATGTTTGCTTAGCTCCTCCAACATCATCAAGAGTAAGGAATGAGCTGAATATATGCTCAAGTCGTAATCATCAACAACAGCACTTGGTAGACCACTGATGGATATAAGAATCTCCTTAAAAGGGAGGGAGGGGCCACGCTGGCCAGAGTAACGTAGTAATCAAAGGCAAAAATGCCTTACATCATTTCGGTAAAGAGCTGATACTCTTACACTGCTGGACCGATATTAACCAAACAGCTAAGAACCACCGCAAAGAAACTGGCTTTCTAAAGAAAAAAACCGCATCGAAGTCGGTCAATCCGTTTGAGAGCTAGGATGCCACAGACACACACACACACAGAGAGAGAGACAGACATCGACGTCAAATTTATAACACCCCTCGTTTTGCGTCGATGGTTAAAAATAGTACTAAATACAGTGACTTCAGAGGTAAAGATTAAACCCATATTTATTCCCATTAAAGCACTATCAGTAAAATAAGACACTAAAATAACACATGAGAATAATTAAAGAAGATGTTGCCGAATGGGTAAATAGTAATATTTTCAGTACAGATTCAAAATAAATGTTTATCGTCGCTTAAGATTGTAACTAGACTTGATATTGCGAACTCGCCTCTTAATTTATACGCGTTGTTTTTTTTTTAGTTTGCTTCAAAGTAATTGTAAAAAGGTGTCAATGTTACTCTCATTTCCTGCCTCTCCAAGAGCTGAGCCAATTTTTTTATTCTAAAGATCGCGTCAATAATCATTTAAAATGATCATTTTTATATCATAACGTAGGAAGTAATGATTCTCTTCCTTCCTCCTTATTAAAATTGGCGATAAACTTTTTTAAGTACCTCTTTAATTTAACGACTGCGAGTAGATGAATGAATGGAACGGAAGGGCATTAAATATATCGTTTCGTGCTTTACGATAAATTTTGATCCGAATAAAAATCCTAGAGATTTTATATGAAAAGCGGAACTTTCTCAATAACGGACTCTATCGGGTTGGGATGTGCATGTGTGAGTTTTAAATATTTATAGTAAAACATGTTGAGGTGTGTAGCGGTGTGCGTGTTCAGGATCAGTGGCCGGCGCGCGCGCACCTGCCGCGCGGTTCCCACGCCTCACCGCCCGCGCCTCACCCCCGCGCTCTCTGTGACGTCACATCCACATAAACAACGGTCCGCAAAGCGAAGCTTGTTTTGTTTTTTGACGATAGGGTTTACGAATATAGAGGAACAAAATTAATTTAAATATCAGATTAATTAAATGATAAAAGATTTAAATTCTAAGTAATAAATAGATAGGCAGGTCCACAAAGAAAGAAATAATTTATTACATTAAATTTTTCGATGACTAAGATAAATTATTGTGAAAAATATGCTTTAAGTTTTCACTGGCTGATTTTATCATTATCGTGGTGCTTTTTTTATACCACCACTCTCCCCATCTACCACCAGACTCAGTGCTATGGATATATATTAGTCTTCAATAACTTATTTACTAGGTAATTACATACATATACATATATGACCTAGTTTACGATTAAAACTGCATGCATGACATTTTTGTTCATATAGGCATTGTTTTGCTCGGGATAGGTCCCAAGCAATGTTATAGCTAAAACTGGAATATAACTTGGATGCTGCCATTTTTTTTAATTAAAAGAAAACAATTATTTAGACACAGTGTTAGTTGTACATATAACACAGTCTTCTTTCCATAAAATTAAAACAACTTATCTTCATTAATAAAATAAATGAACACCTAACTTGTCAAATGTAACTACCGGTTTGAAATATTTTTAACTCAAATAAAAAAAATATAAATAGAATTAACACTTTAAAAAAGTGTCAATCTAACGACTCCTGGTAAAATAAAATCACTATAATAAAAAAACAGACATTGGAACTAAAACCTCTTCTTTTTTAAGTCGATTAACAAGATTAAAATTAAGAAAAGAACTAGCGCCCTCTATCAGCAGTTGAAGCTACTAAGGCTGTCTGTTAGGATTGCGCGCCATCTAGCGGATTTTTGAAAAACTAAATAGAAAGTAAGTCGTGGTGTGAATTTTGTTTTTAGATGTCAATATAGATGGCGCTGTACGACTCAACACTACTAAATATGTCAAAAAATGTAGGAGGGAGACGACGATGTTTACTAATTTCTAAACTATTTTTATGCAATCTTTTAATATATGCTTACGTTTGTTTACTATTTATGTATTGTACACATAACTAGGGAGGTAGAAACTGGATTCCCGTACACGGGTTTCATAAGCTACATTCTATGTGCAAAGGTATTTCAAAAATAGACCCAGCTCTGATCAAAATATTACTTAGGTCATACTTTATCTGAAATAACTTCCTTTCGAAAACCTTTTAGACGTAGATATTAATTTGCAATTTAAATACTGATAGTAGATTATGTAAACCAATACCGATGTTGATTTTTTAAACATTTTATATCACAGAAGCATTTAATTTCTTCTGCACGTGTAACTATCTTATAATCTTTCTAAATCTCTGGAAAGATGTCTATTCTGGTGTTTAGATTTGATATTTTCAAATTCTTACAAGCAGTGATTGATGAGTATTTTGTCTTCCTACGTGTAGGTATTACAAGTAATTTTAATATGATTTGCATTGCATACATCATTTGGTTTTCTTTAGTAACATGATTCTTTATGAAAAAGCGTCAATAGTACAATCAAAGCTAAGAGTTATATAATTAAATTAAATGTCAACTTATTATGCCCTTAAACTTGTCTTCAATTGAAGTAGGAATTTATTCAGGGCCAAACAATTTTAACAATATTGCTATAATCATATATAATACACTCCTTTATATTATCTTAACGCGGGCTAACCTTATTCGAACAATTTACTTTTATTTTTGGAATCAAATTTTAAGCTATTGAATTTGTATTTATTTTTAATATTTAACCTAAAAATAACTACTTTTATCTTTGGAAATTTGTGATTGAGAGTAACAGTTAGCTCGGTAGGTATGTCGGTGATCATATGTGGCAAATTGGCAAGATTTCAAATGTGTTAGGAATATCGTAACGAGTCGGCAATGGATTTATTGCTATTGTAAATCATACGCAAAGGCACAAAGTTTGGAAGACTGTAGAAATACATTTTTCAGTTCTGGAATACGCAAAAGGAAAATTTAGATTAGACATTATGCACGTATGTGCAACTAATAAAATAGTGTATTGAGAGTGTTGGTGTATGTTTCAAAAATAGACCACCGGATTGCGATTTTAAGTTTCGTAATAAAATGAATAGTAAAATAAACTTTCTTTTTATCGTGTTAATAATTTAAATATCTACCGTACATACCGTACATTGAGGATCAGGCAGCAGGTATAGCTAGTTTGTTAGCCAAACGAGAGGAAACCCCACATATATATTTCGTAAGTCCTGATTGATGGCAAAATAGACTTGCTTTTGTTACAAGCGTGGTAAAATGTTAGTAGGTAGGTATTTTATAAAACTAATGTGAGTTAATATCCACATAAACGCCATTATTAATTAATATCTAAATTATAATTAAAATTCACAGTAATAGAAGTTGCCTTCTTTTATTTTAATGAATAAATTCTCTGTCTAATACAAAATAAATCTTAATAATTCAACTCTTATAACTTTCATAGATTTAAAGTATTAAAGAAAACTATCTAGCTGTTTTATGTATATATATTGGTATAGAGAGTGTTTTGAGGAGTTCTTTTAACGTATCCCACCTTCTTCCTTCCTCTACAGGACAACAGGTTCTGGTCACCGTCTCAATCGTCGGAGAAATACGCTCTAACTAAACGGCCAAACCGTTTCTTGTTCTTCCGTGCTGTGCCGAGTAGTTAAAAACTGAAACTCACTACCAGCGCACGTGTTTCCCTCCCACTGTGATTCCGGGTCATTTAATAGGGGCATGAAAAAGCGTCCCACTAAGACGCCATTGTGTGGGTCACCATGCTGCATTGTCTGTGATCGCAGTGAGTATGGTGACCCCCACGGTTGGATTCTGTTCAAGCTTTCCATCAAACTGTGCAGAGCTAATATGGCGGATCATGAAATAAAAAAGAAATTGTCATAGATAATCTGGTCAACCCAACAAAATATTGTTAATGTTTCTCACTAATGTTAAACACATTTCAATTGTTTATTTTACCTTAATCTTTCGCCTTAAATCGAAGATAAAACTACATTACGTAACGCTTAATACTACATCCGCAGCACAAACTAAGAGGTCTTATCGTCGGTGACAGTTTTTGGAAGATAAACATGTTTTTCTCATAAAGTAACGCAACGATAGATCTTGAAAATACCACTTAATTTTGTATGTTAATGAAAATACCCGTTAATTTTAGTCAATTCCGAGGGTTCCGTACAAACCTGTGGAGGATATTATACAATGTAACTAAACATTTACGCTTCGTCTGTGCTATAAGATGTTGTTTCGTACCATATTTCAAAATTCTGTACATGTACCCACGTACCCTGTAAGTTTTGATTCCCTTGCGAGTGCCGAAAATTTGCAAAATAAACATCTGTATCTTTTGTTTGCGTTGGCATAGAAGTTTGATTTTTAACAGCTTCAAGGGACAGTAGACGTGGGTATTTAAGTATCTGAGAAAAAAGGTTTTGACAGACGGACGGACAACAAATTGATCCTATAAGGGTTACATTTTTTTCTTTTGAGGTCCGGACTCCTAAAAACAGTTTTAAACATTATTTTATGCGACACACTGAATTAAAATGGTGACTTTTATTTTTTTTAATAAAGATTAATTACAGAAATGCAACTTTTAATAAAAAGCTTTTTATTACAGATAGCGATGTCCTTGAATTAAATAGCTTTGTAATTGATTGCCGATAGATTAGTGTGTATTTAAATGACATGATCAATCAACATATAAAAATAAACTATTCACGAACTTTAATCAAACCTGAGATTTTAAAGAAGGATTATTTTTAAAAAACCGATTACGTTGTAATCTTTATTAGATTTAGTTTTTTTTTAAATATAACATATAAGTTATAGATATATGTATTCGAAATCACCGTTAAAAATTCTTTATTTTTTATACCACACTCGATGTATTTTGCAAACAATTTTTTTTGAGATTACATTTTGGCGCCAAGAATCCTTAATTTTGTTTTTATTTTCATTATTGATGTATTCAATGTCACTCTCACGACTAAGACGAATCTATTGACACCACTTATCCTATATTACGACAAGCCGTTTAAGCTCTAGGGCGTTCCAAAGAAATATACATACATACATACACTCGAGAAACAGAACCGTTCGTAGTCGGGTAAAAATTCTTTATAAGGGTATATAACGGTTAGGTTTTAATATTGTCTCTCGTCTATAAAGTACTATCCTACTAATATTATAAATGTGAAAGTTTGTTAGGATGTTTGTTACTCTTTCATGCAAAAGCTACTGAACGGATTTGGATGAAACTTTACAGTAATATAGCTGATACATCAGACTAACACATAGGCACTATTTGCCGCGATAAACTATGTATTATATTTTCAATTTCTTTGCTTTATCAAATTTTTTAACCTCTACAAAAATGTTAATAATTTACACTAAATTGGATATCTACATCCTTAATCTAAAACATATCGAAATAATTCGCCGTAATCTATTAAATACCATGTGTCACCAAATTTTAATTTCATTCACGAAGACTCGATAACTTGGGTTGAAAAACCTTCAATGAAAGGCTACTTTATTTTTATTATTTAGCTGTATAAAATATGATTTTGTGTGTGCGTATAAGCGTCGGGGGAATAGTTTAGTATGCAAAGTACACAGTAGCTGTGGAGTACCGAGGTGACGAACATCCCATTTGGATGCGTGAATGCACACACCGACGTGCCGCGCATGTCCCGATTACTTTTTAAACATAATAAATATAACATAAATTAATAAAAACGTCCCTTTACCTGGTGTTAGCAGTATCCTGCGCTGTTGCCACATAACAAAAATTAAATTCACAACACATAACCGTTTTTCAATTCTTAACCGAACAACCATAAACCTATGAATGAACTTATCTTTCATACGTTTCCGCGAAAATACTAAGATAAGGGTATCATCACAGTTACTTTCGCCGGAAATTGACGAAATCTCCGAAATCGTCATTCAATTGTAACTACTGGAATAATCTTATCTGATTGCTGATTGTTTAATAATAGTCATAGACTCATAAGAGTACTAACCTTGGCGGGAAACTCAGTGACTAAGAGGTAAACACTTCATCATGTCATTATTTCAGTTTAGAAATAAGAAAAGTGTCAGTCGAAGTGACATCCAAGTTAGCACTTTTTCTTTCTTGGATAAATAAAAAATGATTGCAATTAGTCACCGTATTCTGTTAATCCGACCATCTTCAAATTTCATTGCCAGGGATGCAAAACAACAAAGGTTACCTAGGGTTACATCTAGAAATAAAACCTAGCTACAGCAGAAGGTTACAATTTAAATTATGTAAATTTAACTCTATATCTATACATTATTTTACAACAAAGGATTACTTAATCATATTTCAATAGTAACTGTTAAACTAGAGTAGATTTTTTAAGTAACTCGTGCCGTAAATATGTGTATTATAAATGAGATAAGTTATTCTTTGTGTTTAAAAAAGTTTTCAGCGGGAACTCAGAAGCGTCAAATGTACCTAAAAGTGGCAAGGGTATTTGCTAAAGTTCATTTTTAAACTAAAATGTGATTAACACATGGTGAAAAAGAAAGAAAAGACAATGCTCGGCCAGTGAGACCAACATGTCCGCCGAGTAATCGGCCCGAAGTACCAGGCGCACAGATTTCTTGAAGAGCTTTCGCTTGCTTCGTCCATTCGCTCGGCTTTTATGAATGAATCTGTACTGTGCATGTGTGTGTACTTAAATCATTCATTTGTATTTGTCTGTGTGTTTACACGTGTTTATTTGAAGTAACGTGGTAGGCATTCACGAGAATTTTCTTGTGTCAACAACGACTAGCATCGACAGAAATAGATGTAGCTTTGTGCTATCGCAAAGTTGCAAACTATCTACAGTAGGTATAGTAAGTTTTACATTATTTCTCTTGATTTGCGTACTATGTAAAAGGTAAAATTACCTACTGGGAGTTACCCCACACTAGAAGAAGTCTTAGTGAAAAAGTGGATAGCGATTAACAAGTATAATATTAATTGATGATTAAAGCTTTTAAAGGATCTCAAATATAGGTTAAGCGAAATGGCTGAAATAAGTTCCAATGTCATGTTTTCACACGAAATTTTTTTTTTTTAAGTTAAATATATTTTCTTTAATTCTCACTTTAGACTAGTTCGGTTTGTAATTTAACCATGTTTCAATGCTTTAATGTACAAAATATTGCTTCTCCTGATACAATTCAAATAGAACAGTTTACGTAGAAGCGTATATAAAGTGCTTCGCAATCGTATTAAAGTGATCGTAACGTAAAATTGCTAATGCATTGAAATAGGTACCATTGAGAAATTCATGTGACCATATATGGTTTTTGATATCAGTTCTATTTCATCAAACGACTTATTCAAGGCTGATTACACTAGTCCGCAAATATACCCAAAATGGTATAGTATTCCAAAAAACTGTAGATTTTTCGAAGATCTCATCAACAGAACATTCATTTATTCGTTGTCATCCTTTAATTAGAAAATCTGCTGTTTGATATAAGCATGTCTTAGAGAAGGTCATCAGAACCTAAGGTGATGACAATGGGTTCAACTATAAAGTAGCATCTATACTCTTCTAAACCAAAAAATCATCAATCATCATCAACAACCCATAATGTCCCACTTCTGGGCTCGGGTCTCCTCTCAGGAGAGAGTTAAGGCCAAAAAAAGAATATCCTAAATCGGTTCAGCTATCTTCGAGTAATCATGTAACATAAATATAAAAATACGACGAATTTGAATTTTTTTTATCTTTTAATACGATTTAATGAACAGGAAGCTTCACTTTCCAACAGGTGTCAAAAGGTGTGTCAAATTTTTGCACTACTTGTGTGTGTGTGAAAGCAGAGCTATCTGACGTATCAAGTTTTATTTAACGACCATAGACACGGGCATCCATTTTAGAAAAAAAAATGTCTTTACAGTGGATAAATTTATACGTGAAGAATAACTTGATCTGATATTATCTGAATATTATGTTTTTATGTTTGTAGTTAGCCATAGGATTTTTGGGCATTTGTATTCAGTATCAAAGAGGACCAATAACACGTGTATAAAAAAAATACAACTATCGAAGGTTGTGTAACAAAATGGCTATCAGCGGTAATTTTTGTGTAATTTTCTATTTATGTAAGTTCTTGAAGAAGTTAAGTAAATATTGATAAATAATAATGTAACTGTAGGCGAAGCTAAAAAGTTAAATCTTACTGATTTTCGTAAGAATTTAAACAGCGAATTTAGTAAACAAAATCATGAACGTATTTTTATTTTTTAAAAGTTCAAACGATGTGTTCATATTTAAAATTAATTTATAAATGTTCTATCAATGGAGGAAAACGTTATGATTAAACACTAGCTACACACTGCCACGCTTGACTGCCATATTAATTTAATTATATTTTTAATTGCAGTGATGAGAAATGGGAAACAAAACTGATGCCAAAAATAGATAAAACAATCATTGCAGCATAAAGTATCAAAATTAGATCTCAATCTGTTCCGACGTTTTTGAGTTTTTAAAACGAATACAAATGAACAAAATATTATTGGTTTGTGAGAGGTATTTATTTAAAAAAAATCTTTAAATACACAACGTTAAACGTTGTGTATTTAAAGATTTGCATTTCAATTTATGCGACTGCTGAGGTTTCGGGTTCGATTCGGACCCGGGTCGGACCAAAAGTTTGTATGATCTGCAAATATTTTTTCGGAGTTTGGGTGTTTTGTATAATATGTTTGTATTCACAATAAAAAAGTGCATATGTATTTATTTGTCTAGCCATAGTACAAGTTCTGCTTAGTCTGGGACGAGACGGCTTTGTGTGTTAGATGTCCGAAATATTTATTTAGTTACTTCAAAAAATATTAATGAATAATTAATAATATCAAGAATCTAAATCTCCTATCATAGCAATGATTTCACGTGCATCAAATTGCCTCATTCAATAAAAACGGGGTCACATTAAAACCAGACTAGATATCAACGAATATTACATTAAGAACCTCAATCCATGAGGCATTGGAGAAAATTACTTGTTATTTTTGACACTTACATGACACTAGAAGTAATAAATATAAAAAAGATAACGACATTAACATAAACAGTTGGTAAGAGACTGGTTGTACTTATTCGTCTGGGTATTTGTAACATTATTTAGTTTCAAAATACATTTTCCCATAACGTATAACCTGATAAATCAAAATAATATGATGTTGTCAACATTGATTAAGGTTTACCATGTGACACGCAAGTGCTACAACAGGCTGTGGATTATCGAAATCCACATGTGCTCAGAACTCATTTAAAAAAAAACAGCTGCAAGGCAAAGTAGACATTGAATGGGAAAAAACAAAGATTATATTCATATTTTTAATAAAAACCAGGTGACATTCGAAACTTGGTTTCCACTTGATCGAGCATAAAAAACTGCTTAGCACGCCCATAATATTATGTTACATTATAATGGCGATTTTTTATTAATATGCACATTTTTTTAAAGTCATACGAGTACCTATATATATCAATATTCACTTCTCTAAAAAAGATGTTGGGCCATTGATAATTGGTGTACCGTTTGTTATTGAAACGGGGGAATAAAAACAGGTTGAAATACCTGTCAAACGGTGGCGCCAGTCTCATATATTTGTAAATGTCGTTATGAACTAAAATATAATATACCGAGGAGTTCGTTTTTTGTTTTTGCGAAAAACGGTCCCTATTACGTGTCATCCACATTTTTTATCATTAATTCCATCACGACGAAGACTTGAAGACTCGAAGACTTAGAATTGAAGACTTGAAATACTTGTCATTGGCAGAAATAGCTGATCCGGCTGATTGCCATATCATCAAAAGAAGAAGAAGATAATACACCGATGTAACGTTTATTGCAATCTACTTAAATCGGGAGTAATCATCAGTATTTCTTCCTCAAATCAATTAAAACTCTTAGTTTAAGCGAATCTACGCTTAAGCTTGAGTTACTTATTGTTAAATTGGATGAGTTGGAAAACAATAAAGTGTAAATACATCATATAAAATTTATTTTTAAAAAGTTCAATAACTTTATCGTTCTGTAATTTTCAAATAAATATAATTAAAAATGAATTACAGTTTAATCAAATAGCGATCGTAACTTAAGCACGTTTAGTCCAGTGGACACCTAACTCTAGAGCACTTTCCCTAATTACCACTAATATTATATTAATTGGAATAGAAAATGAAAATTACACGAAGCATTATAGTGAATGGTACGCAGTAACCATTAACTAAAACGTAATGAATGATCAACAATGTTAGTTCAACCTAAAACTTAGTCTCATGTTTGTAAACGAACTGTTAAAATTGTTTTCCAAGTAACCGTTGGTAACTTTAGTAGTTAAGCGACTAAAGTATTATAAACGGAGTTTGAGCCACGGTTTTGGCAACATCCTGTGTATGGATCAACATTCGTGGGAAGTGGACACTCCAACATCCTCCGAAGTGGACAGCTTGCGGCCGCAACGGCTTTCCACACATTTACCACATTTTTATGGATTTATTTCATGTGTTCAATGTTTACTGTTTTTTAAGTGAAAACTTCTTTAGCTGCGTTGAGCACTTTTTATGAAAGAATCTCACAGATAAAAGAGTTTCACAAGAAAATCTTATGACGTCACAAAACTTCTTTCTTCTTCAAACATATCTATAATAAACATATCAAATATATAAAAAATAAAATATAAAAAATCAATAACATTTGAAGATATAAGTTTTCACTTCTATCGGCAGTCCTTACGACTGCCAATTTTTGATTTTTGTTTTGGATTAGGAGGCAAACGTGCAGACGTATCACCTGATGGTAAGCGATTACCGCCTATGGCTTGCCGCAACACCAGAGGCGTCACCAGTGCGTTGCCGGCCTTTTAAGACGGAGTACGCTCCTTGGCATCGTCTGCTTACGCTCATTCTGCTTACTGTTTATGATTTAGGATTTAAAGCAACAACAGCGTATCAACAATCAATGTATAATATCCATCAACTATTAACAGACTTAATGTGTTTGTTGTGATCAGTAAGATCAGCGGTGAAAGAGATGTATAGTGTTCTTGTCAGAAATTGCAAAGATTCTAACATACATTTAATCAACTAAAATAAGTTCTCAGTGCGCCAATTCTTTTGTGTTATATATTTTTTTATTGTATAGGGGGCAAACAAACAGACATATCGCCTAATGGTAAGCATTTACCGCCGCTATGTACACCAGAGGCGTCAAAAGTGCGTTGCCTGCCTTTGAAGGATGGAGTAGGGGTAATTGTTTACATAATATGGGCCTCCGGTGTTTCGGTATCCTCACTCACTCGGTGAAACACACCGCAAGCGCTGTTTCACACCGGTTTTCTGTAAGGCCCACCGGATCGTGCCGAAGCGTGGCCGAAGTATTTCGATTTAATTTTAATATAGTCATAATATTTAATATTTCACTTAAGATATGATACTTGTAATAAATTGAGAATTATTTCACTTTTGTTGAAATCTTACAGCTTTATTCCATTACTGCACATTGCATCGTAGAACGTAAACAATATTATTGCCACATTATCATTTGTTTAATTCTGTGTGTTATATAATTATTTGTAAATATATAAAAAGCACATTATATTAATGCAGATAGTATTTATTGCTCATGTCTATAGTCAGGAGTTGATAGCGCCGTACCAATTGCTACAATTGTTCCCTTTAGCGAGTACTGATAACAGCCGCTGACAATTTGTAATTTCATCATTAAAATTATTCTCGATGTTTTCACAGCCGCATGCATTATTTATATCAGTTTGGTACCAAACAAATGTAACATTTCTATTAACAGCTTATTTGGTTCAATGTTTTTAAGAATAATTTAGTTTATTTTCAAGGTGTAACTAATTGCCTGGTTAAGATATATATAAAAAAAAACCGGCAAATGCGAGTCGGACTCGCGCACCGAGGATTCGGTACAAACCTGTAGATGTATTATATGATGTAACAAAAAAAATATGGTTTTCGTAAGCTTTTCTTTTTCGTACCAAATTTCAAGATTCTGAGTTAACGGGAAGTACCCTGTAGGTTATGATTCCCTTGCGAGTGTCGAAAATTGGCAGTATAAATGGCTGTATCTTTTGATTGCGTTTGATTTTTTCACAGCTCCAAAGGACAGTAGACCTGAGTATTTGATAAAAAATTTCAGCTTTATACCTCCACACGTTCCTGAGAAAAATGGTCTTAACAGATAGACGGACAACAAAGTGATCCTATAAGGGTCCTTTGTTTTTTTTAGAGGACGGAACCCTAAAAAGTATTGGAGTCAACTACTTTCGTGCTATTTGTTTATTTCAAACTCTTCTAAATACGGATTTTCACACAATGTAATCAAGGTTGATGTCTCTTTCCAGGATTATTGATTTTGCAAGATCATCTCCCAGTCTCCGTGAGGCTTCCAATAATAATTTCGTACGTTTGAGGCGAACACCTAAGGCGGAAGATCAAAGACTATAGCGCACGTAGAAAGAAGCCTGTACGTGCAGCAGTGGACAAAAGTGACAAATAAAGTCATTATTATTGTTATTAAAATGATTTGCATCGATATATCCAATCACTTCATGTTCTATCGATGTACTCACTCTCAAAAGGCAAATAGTGTTATATCGCAGACTGCATAATAATCATATAACAATATAATTACCAATGTTGTTTATTCATGGTTAGATAAATATTTGTTGCAGATTAGTAATAATAGGAATAAATAAGAAAGCTTTTTGTAACGCTTGCATCGAGGGTGGTACAATACTAATACAATCGGCTAATAAGTTGCAGCTTTGTAATTACCACGCGCAGAAGCCGCGACGAGGTCAATTCATTCGGAACCGCTCAAGTTGTATTTCATATCAACGTTAATTCATGCTTCGACAAGCATTGTTTATTATATTATACAATAAAGGAAAATCCGGTACAAAGTTTATCAATTAAACATATTAATGAAATGTTGCGGTTTATACTTCCGACCACCCATTGAACTGGAATTGTTTCGGGTGATTTTATTCCTATTTATTTACCTCACGTTTTTGAAATATGAATATGTCGTTCCCACGTAAAAGACGGACGAAGGAAACAATGAGCCCGTATATTAGCCCACCCTGAAGAGACAGCTCTGCTACTCTTTGAAAGGGTTGATGCACTTGCGCACATAAATTAATAGCAAATATTATGATATAAGCAGGACCATGTTAATATGACATTGACGAGCTAATAGGTTAGCTGGCGTTCATTACACATCTAAAATTACGGGTCTTGGCTTCCGTGTACTACCATATACATAGCACATTTACAAAATAATTAAACCTAGGCTCTAAAATGTATACGAAATGTAACTTAAAGGAGTAAAACCAATATTTGTGATACAAAACTTTCGAAAATAAATATCTAAAATTAAGAAAATGAATTATATCCCACGTGGAAGCATCTAGAGTGAGATGCAAGGCTTTTTGCATTGTTTTTGCAATTAATGGATGCTTTACGGAAAAAGGTTTGGGATCCAGTGTAAAACAAATAATCAGAGTTATATTAGCTAAAGCCTAATAGCCAATAAGTTACTGCTTACTAACTATTTCTTTCCAAAATTATACTCTTTCTAATAACGAGAGATTAGTTCGTTTCGTTATTCGCTAACTGCTAAGTCTTTTCCTCTTCGTTTACCTTCCACTCCAAGATATAATGAAAGATAACTCAATAATAAGAGCTCGCTTTAAATCTCGCTTGATTTTTTTAGTTATAACTTAATATTTTTGAATTGAGAATTAAAAAAAAACATTAAAGGCCTCAGTGTATTTAACTGAACATGCACCGACGCTACGGTTGTAATAAGGATGCGCGTATTATTCTATTCAAGCTTCATCTAGTAACGATCTCTAGTTAGGCTATAGGTACTAGACCCCCTAGGCATATTATTTCAGTTGTGTTACTACTATAGTTTTGTATTTGCCTACCGTTGTCATGAGAGGATATTGTTCTCACAATGTTTGTAAAAGCAGATAAAGTTTGTATAATTTACAACAAAATGTTTTGCATTTCTACTTCGTTGTGTTCTTTTGGTGTTGTTTCTTGTTTCCCTTGATAATTTAAATTAATGTTGAAGCACTGATTCCGATCTCAACTGGGTGCTTAAATAAACGAGATATATTTATTTACACATAGACACCAAATAGTACTAGTATTTTCTTTAATGTAACTACTGTTTGCACTGTGGTATACTAACTTTTAATATATTCCTTTAATTATAATAACATATTATATTACAATATATGCCGATATAAACTTCACACTAATATTATAAAGGTGTGAGTAAGTATGTTTGTTAAGTGTGCTTTCACGCGAAAACTACTTAACCGATCATCATGAAACTTTGTACACATATTCTTGGAGGTATTAGAAGTAACATAGGATACTTTTTATTAAATACGAGCGAAGCCTAGAAAGCTAGTATACTATACGGGTGATGACGGATTAATATACACAGTGTCACCACTCCTGATTATCTCAGGGGTATGTTTCGGGCCGATGATTGAAGCAAATTTCATTTCGCAAAACAACAAAACTGCATCATCATCATCATCAGCCTATCGCAGTCCACTGCTGGACATAGGCCTCTCCAATTTCACGCCACTTAGTTCGGTCTATGGCTTCTTGCATCCAGCTCCTGCCAGCCGTTTTGCGCAAATCATCACTCCACCAGGCCTGTGGACGTCACTACAATTGCCGAGACGCGGTCTCCACTCAAGAACTCGTTTATCCCAACAGTTATCAGGTTCTTCGGCAAATGTGGCCAGCCCACTGCCACTTCAGCTTGCTGATCCTGTGAGCTATGTCGATGACCCCGGTTCTTTGTCGGATCACCTCGTTTCTGAGGCGATTCATTAGAGAAACGCCGAGCATAGCCCTCTCCATAGCACGCTGAGCGACTTTGAACTTATGGACCAGTCGAACCGTAAGTGTCCACGTTTCCGCTCCGTATGTCATTGCGGGTAGGACGCACGCATTGAAGACTTTCGCCTTTAGGCACTGTGCACAAAACTGGAAACCGGCGAAAAACTGGACTTAACTCCTACACCCCAAGTCAATTACTTAAAACCTCTTTGGACAAAAAAAGAGAAGTCTTTGTCTAGCAGTTGACCATCATGGGCCCTTGATTTTATGTTCAATGATGGTGGTCTCTTACGAAGTCAATGTGTACTAAAATCATTAAAATCCTCATAGCTATTTTCTGCATAAGTGTCCATGACTTTCATCGCATAGTCTTTACAATTACGGATAATTATATGCACATAATGCACTTGCCAATAATTTATTGTGTATATTAAAATAAATCATCAAGTTCGTAAGGTGTGGAGGCTTGTAGTGAAATATAGTCATGTTATTACTACCTATAAATACAGGCGCCATTGTGTTTCCTTTTGCTAGAGATTCTATGATAGAAATAAATCTAGTTTTGTGTCTTCATACATGTAAACTTTTGGTTAAAGTTCACAGAACAGAATACGTTCCATGCCTATATAAGAAATTTGTTTCCAAGTTTGCAAGCGTTTGTTGTAAATTTTGACAGTGTGAGCTGTTAACTGGACAGCGAACCTGTTAATTCAGTTTTCTGGTAGGTATGTTCCCGTTATTATATATCATAAAAAAACTTGAATATAATGATATATTTATATACGGATATAGTTTTTTTATGACCGTTATTGCATGGTCAAATCTGTCAGCAAGAATTCGAATTAGGCACTTCATTTTTATATTTCTGAAGCGAACCATTTGACTGTTTTCTTGTGCATCTTATGTTTTCATAGCTATCTTTCTCTATAATTGAGTCTGTCCAGAAAGCTCTCTTTCTGTCACACATACATACAAATTTCACTATTTTATCTCCAAGACAAGTCCCAATATACTTGCAAACTTTTAAGTGTAAGACAAACTAAATTTCAGACAGCCGGATGATAGCAACAAGGCGTTAACAGGGACAAGACTGGACACTACTCACGTCGACAGAAGTCGGTTCCGCTCCTCACAATGATTTATTGGGGTGGAGATTGTCCACTGCCAGGATAACATCGTTAGGTTAGACAAATTGCACATCAAACTTTGTTATACCTATACCCTGTGATTATGCTATAGCCATACTATAAGCTGTATCTAATCTGATATTTTTAAGCGAGCTATTCTTATACAATCTGTATCTCGGAAACGGCTCCAATGAATTTTACAGGACAGTTTAGTATACAATTTTATATTAAAAAATACCGAGTTAAGCTAGGTCATCCAGGTACTTTTTTTTAAGTAGACTCGATTTGTTTTACCACATCTACACATCTGGTTGTTTTATCGGATGATCTAGTTACGTCTGAGTTCTATTGTAAAACAAATTCGTCATCATCTTAGCTGAAAACTCGTACGTAAATATCTGTTTCTTATAAGCTAAAATATCTACATAGAATTTACGGAAAATGATCGAAGCGGTTATTTAATACACGTATCTCCAATTTGTCGCATAAATTATAATACAGACTGATTTTATTTATAAAATATATAGTTGGCGTCCTAAAATACAGATAATTTAAAAAGCTTAATGTTAAAATTGCTACTTCTGTTTTATTTATGAAATGCTGTGAAGACACATTTTATATGCAACTGCAAACATACATATAATAGACTTACCTAAGGAAGCCTCCGGGTCAGACAGGTCAGAGAGAGAAGGCACCTTCTGCATGGTGCGAGGTTCTTCCGCCTCCGGGGGCTCCGTCTTAATTCCATCAGCAACGCCGCCGCCTTCATCGCACTAAAAATGATAAATACTTACATTATCTATACGTTAATAAACTTTTGCTGATTTATTGGGAAATCATTATGTTATCACTATCGACACTGTTTTTTGTTGTGGGAACACCGTGTTGTGGGAAATACATAAAACTTAATCCCGAAGAAAGATATATAGAGGGTGTGGAGGAATGAATATCATGTACCTCCAATCCAAAGGGAGGATCCTCCGACCAGTCGAGGTGATCATGCTTGGCAGGCCACTGCCCAACGGTTGACGTTGGGATGTTGTATATGACATGCTAATCGGCGCGGGAATTTCCATTGCGGGATTTAGGATTGGTAGTTTTTAGTTTCTTTCGTTACTCCGTAGTTCAAAGTATCTTCGGTAGATGGCGCTGTAGTGTATTTCTGTTGTTGCATTGTATGTGGAAGTCGTCACAAGGGTTTTCCCAAATAACACAGATTATGCTGTCTTAAATAATAGACTACGTAAAAGTTGGCTGGCTGGAATCTGGTTACTACTCATAGCCTCATGCATCACCATGTGAGTGAATAGAACGACAACAATGATTTGTTGGTGTTGCTGATTTGCTTCTTTGAGGATCCTCCGTCCACGCGGAAAAATTGACAATCCGGATTTTGTTACAAAGCGGTTGGTGCAAACTTCTTTTGATAATTATAATAATGACAATGGATTTCAAATGTATTCAGTCATAGTTCAATGTCAGTCGCGAATATGGTAATGATGTTTTTATTGATAGTCATATAATGCTAGAATCATAGCATATTATACAGGTAAACGTTTTTTAAAAAGTCAAGAAAGTTAAATTAAATAATAGGGGATTCATAAGTTCATTTATATAGGTATAATAGAACCCCAAGGAGATGAATCTAATTTGACGAAACCAAATGTTTTTACTTTTAAAATCTCAGCATACCCATCGAAAGAGGATATTATTTTATATGGATAGGCATAGAAGTGACGGTGATGGCATCGTTCACTGAACAAGTCAGTATGCTGTTCACACACAAGCCTCGCTTCCGTTCGCTCTTCGGACATGCGTCGCTTAAAAAAATATTCTCAACACAATGGTTCAAAATATCCTTTGATCTATCTTCATTCTTATTCAACAGAATTAAATCTATGAGAGAAATAAAATGGAGAGACGTCAAGGTCTTGAGGCTACAGATTTATGAATTGATTGTAAACCTAACTATATTTTAGCCAGCTCTAGTCTTTTTTTATTGAAATATTCAATATAGGGCATATAAATCCAGTAGTCGAGTAGTAGTAATAGTACAATAGTAAGTTTTTCGAAACTGGGAAATGACCCTACGAAGCGTAGTACTGGCCAGTATCGGTATTTAAGCCATTGCATATTTCTTATAATATACTAGCTTATCCCAGCTTATATAAAAATTAAGTATCTTCATGCCTAATCTCATTAAAATCGTTGCAGCGGTTTAGCCGTTAAAACGTAACAGAGTTACTTTCGAATTTATAATTTTAGTACGGAAATATAGATAATTTTAATGTTGATAGTTTGAAGGTAGTTGTTGAGGAGCTCATGACTCAGTGGTAACCGTGTAGGTTAACACATTGCAAAGTTAAGGAATCCTAACCAGGCCAATCTATAGATGGGTGACCATTCTTAACATAAGGAGACCCCTTCATGCATTAAAGAGCACGTTATGCCGGTGACTGTTGCCCTACACACCTTTACTTAAGATAACCGTTACGGATAGTCGGAGCCCTAAAAAGTCCAACAATAATCTTTCTATAGAACTTCGATATCGCCCAGTAGTGATGGAAGGAAGAAGGAAGGGGTATGGAGGTCTGATACAATCGCTCCAAGTAAAAAATCAAAATTCCGCCGTATTGTAGTAGACTTAAAGCCGACCTCAACCTAGTTTTTTTATGGAATAGGGAGCAAATGAGCAGACGTATCGCCTGATGGTAAGCGATTACCGCCGCCCATGAACGCCCGCAACATCAGAAGCGTCACATGTGCGTTGCCGGCCTTTGGTTGTAGGGGAGGGGGCGCACGCACTCGGTGAAACACAGCGCAAGCGCTATTTCACCTTGGTTTTCTGTTTCGGAAAAAAAACTCGGAGAAAGATACTGTAGTTGTTAAAATACAACCTCTGTCGATAAATGGGAAAAAATCTCTTAAAGCTAACCCAGTAAACGAACTGATGATTCATGAATACCTTGTTTAGTTCTGAATACAAATAACATGTGTTAAATTCGCGTTCACCACGCTGACCCTTCTCAATTGAATATCTCGTAGCCCATGACACTGCTCCTAATCATAAAGCATATCAATATGGCCCAATAAAAATGTCAAAATTGAATCAACGTCCCCTCGCGCCAATCAACGAGTGTACTATAAACGTTATGACTCTATGGAGCACTACTGGCAGATATAATTCGGTATTGAAATATCCATCTTACGAGATTTCTTAAAAAATAATTTATTTTAAAGGAGTAATTTATTTTATTTTCTCATTTCATTAAAGAATCAAAATCCACTAGATAGAAAATAATAGAGTGAAAAAAAAAGCATTTAGTAGTAGTATTATTAAAATAAAACTTAACGTTTACTACTCTGCCTGATGGAAAATATGAGAAGAATCCAAGTGGTCACTATCCTCATCGTGAATTTAGACAGACAATGCAGTATGGTGACCCATTCACCATACTGATTCTTCTCTCTCGAATTAGAGTAACATTTAGCAGAATTCTATTGTTATTTTATGAACAGCTTACTTCTAAATATATACAGACGACAAATATGACATCGGAGCTGGCAGGAGCTAGATGCTGGAAGACCAAAATCGATGGGGGAGGCCTATGTCCAGGTGTAGACTGCAATAGGCCGATGATGATGATAATATACAACACAACAGTTCTATAATAAAATCTTCTCGTCAAAAATATGTAGATGTCTAATTTGTATCATCATTTTATCCGTTTAATTCAAGTGTAACGCCATTTTATACTAAAATTTTATGTACAAAATTAAATTTAATAGATCATTAGATAATGCTTGTATTTGATTTTCATTTTGAATCCTATTTTGAGTATGCTGTCTGCCTTAAAAATATTCCATACTGGATTACGTTAGTTGCAGCATCATTAAGATAATCTGTACGTAAATAGATTTAATGAACTTATTATCTGACACGGTAACCGAATGCATATGGCAGAATAATGAATTTCTCATTCATTGAGCCGTGCGCGTTGATTAACCCGTAAACATTCACGGGGTATTTTTGTTCGGTTCAAAGTGTGGGGTCGGGTCACCCCCAGTTATTCTGTCTTGGCACGTGATTACTAATATTGGAGGGCACGATCCCAATTCACTCCAACACCTTTTATTACCCCAGGCTGTCGATTGATGCGTATCCGACTTGCTCCTAGTCTTGAATGTATTAATTACTTAAGGATGTCCACTCTTCAAAGGGAAGACAGAAATATTTATTTAAGTACAAAATAGTTATTTTTCTAGTTTTAGGCAAATAACGGCATAAATAATAAACCAGGGAGAGAATATATATGAATAATTAGGTCACATAGGAATCCAATGCAAGAAAGAAATCATATTTTTTTTTTAATTTTACTTCTTAGTCAAGACTAAACTTGGAAAAATATATTTTAAGTAACATTATGTGTCCTTCTGATATGCACGACTTCAACTGCCAAATATTAAAGTTAGGTCCAAGAACAATGTAAGTACTCAGTGTATTTTTTTTATATGATAGGTGGCAAACGAACAGACGTATCACCTGATGGTGAGCAATTACCGTCGCCCATGGACACACGCAACACTAGAGGCATCACAAGTGCATTGGCGTCCTTTGGGGGATGGGGAGAGGAACGTGGGATCCTAACCGGTATCCTCACTCACTCGATGAAACACAGCGCAATCGTTATTCAACACCAGTTTTCTGTGAAATAACATAAATGTGTTAGACTTGGGATAATAAAACACATATATAGATACATACATATAACCAGAGCTATAACTCAAACGTAACAAAGATCGTTGTTAGATTTCTAATTCTTAACGGTACATAACTTGTTTAGATGACATATAAATGGTTAACTAGCAGTTTAATAAATCTTATTTTAATGTAATTCTGTGAAAATATGATAAAACTAACATGATGGCGATGCTTGTGGCGCCAGCCTAAGAAATCTTATATATCTGTCAACTCAATCTTCAAGATTGTACATACATACGAAGTAATTAAGTGAATAGTACACGTCCGTTACATTAGTACCGTAGTAGTCCGTTTACAGGAAAAGGGGACATCGTGAAATCACTAAAGCGTTAAATGGGGAATGTATGACCATAAAGTTTAGAAAACTATGAAGAAGAATAGATGGCGTGATTGTGCTAACGTAGCAGAGGTCGGATAGACCACACACTTAGAAATGCATCTAATGTTATTTGTAATAGATTAAGGACATGTTGAATATATTTTTGTGTCTTCTTTAGTTTTATTGGATTGGTTGCCTCGTTGGCGCAGTGGAGGGGTATGCGACTGCTGTGTTTGAGGTGTCGGTTTCGATTCTCGTGTCGGACCAAATCTTTGTAAGACCTGCAAATATTTGTTTTGAATTTTGGGTGTTTTCTATGTAGGTATAATAATTATGTATTTACAAAAAGTATATATGTATTTATATCAGTTGTCTAGTATGGGTGTTATTGGTAACACAAGCTCTACTTAACTTGGGACTTAGCGTTGTGTGTTAGATGTCAGAAATGTCCGAAATGTTTAGCGGAGTGACCGTTGTATATTATATGAGTGTTATATTTCAGTCCTTCTTGGTATTAGATACCGCTTTTATTACCAAAATACCCCATAAGACAGAAATAGCAAAAGTTATACGTATTCGTATTAGTTATCGCGTCTATTAACAAAAGTAATTATGATATGTGTTTTGGTAATAAACAATAATTAAATATAATATCTGCGTGTTTAGTCTATTTTGGAATCAGACATGATAACGTTTATAGCTGATATATGATGTATGTTATCTAAGATACTTCCAACGTGTCCAAACTGACGTGGAAGAGATCAGAAACCAACGTAGCTCTAATTTTTTTTAAATTTTGTAGTTAGGTTCACTACAAAATTAAAAAAGTTTTAGAGCTACGATGGTTTCTAATCTCTTCCACGTCATTTTGGACATCAAAAGTAATTATGATATGTGTTTTGTTAATAAACAATATTAAATATAATATCTGCATGTTTATCCTATTTTGGAATCAGACATGATAACGTATATAGCTGATATATGTTATCTAAGATACTTCCAACGTGTCCAAAATGACGTGGAAGAGATTAAAAACCAACGTAGCTCTAAAAGTTTTTTAATTTTGCAGTGAACCTATTAAAATAGCAATCCCAAATTCCGAGTTTTTATTGCCAAACCCAATATATAAAGTCACACTAACTTCTACATTTTTAATTTTCTAATTGTTCAGAAAGCTATAAACAGCCATTTGAACAGAAAGAAAAAAGTAATCTATGGTCGAGGTTAATTGTCTATTTGTCGCTCGTTCAGAAACGTTAACGGATGATATGTGCGGTGTCGGGAACTTGTCGTCTTGCATCAAGCGCGCCTTTTTTAACATGCTCTGGTTTATCTATATCCACTAGTCGATCCCCTTGTAATAAATTGCCCTTCAAATGGAGTGAAAAGGAAATTATTTGTAGATTAAACTGTATTTATATTGTCACAGAGAATAAAGTATGAGAGTACCGTACGTAAATCGTCTTGTTTTGTGGTATATAAATAAAATGATTAAGAAATTTTTTTATAAAGAATTTTACTTAAGACACGTTTATATACTAAGAAGATTTCAATTAATTTATTTGGTTAGCCTTTATTATTCTATATCTAGTCTAATATTAATAATTTTCTTTCATAGCGTTACTGTTAGTACGCATAATACAATGATACAGTACATCATTTAAGACCGATTGTAAATTACTAGAGATCGGTCGTACTAGGTAAATCAGATATTAGGTACACCTGTTCCTAATCTTAAGCAATAATTTGGTATTGGTACCTAATCCACATAATCTTCCTAATCTCATTCACAAACCATTACTTAACACAATCTCAATCTGCCTATTCCTAATCTTAAGTTCTAATATCGTTATTAGGATTTGAAAACCGTGATCGTTGGAGCATCATATTACTTGAATGATAAGGATTAGGCTTCCATTAGCAAACTGTGAAGAGTTGTTTGTGATATTTATTTATATCTTATAGCGTGAAATACCAACACTTACAGTATGTCTTACTACTATTAAATAAAACTAGAATAATATAATCATAATTAGGCTGAAGTCTCGAAATGTATTTACGACTGTATAGTTAAACCCTTAATGTGCCCGTTGCACGAATTTAGTCTTCTTTATGGTATCTGTTGTGTGACCATACTCTCCTGTGCAAATCTGTTAAGGATACGGCACGTACTGCGAGTAGCGCTTTGTATAGCGCTATCTCGCTTCCTAGATGTGTAGCGAGATGGTGAGATACATTGAACCTGTAAGTGAGTGAGATAGCTCGGGAACAAGTGGGAACGTATGCTGAATATTCGATTTTATATTTTTGAATACGAAGATTAGGTGGAACAGGTGGATTATACACATTAACAAAACGGGATTAGGTGCAACCTAATCTCGTAAAATAACTTATCCTAATGTATGCATCTGTTATAATAAACGCGACTCATCTCTATAAATGATCTATCTAAAAATGACAAAGTTTTGTATGTTTTAGGACCAGTTTAAATAGATTCTGATGAAAATACAGATAGACTTCTGACATTATCACTATTTGACAGATAACATTTCTTGATATATGTATGTACACCCGTAACACTAGAGGCGTCACAAGTGCGTTGCCGGCCTTGGAGGATGGGGAAGGGAATGAGGGGAAGGGTTGGATTATGGGCCTCCGGTATCTTCAATCACTGGGTGAAACACAGCGCAGGTGCTGTTTCACACCGTTTTTCTGTGAGGCCGTGGTATCACTCCGGTCGAGTCGGCCCATACATGCCGAAGCGTGGCTCTCCCACGTGCTAAATTACTACTTTATATGAATTTATTATACCATAACTTTAATGATCAGACGTGTTTTTACGACCTCTAACACTTATTAGTTTTTTCTTTTTTTTTTTATAATTACGCTGCCAAAGTGACTCTACCCTGCCTGATGGAAAGCATGAGCAGAATCCAAGAGTGGTGGTCACCATCCTCAATGCGAAAAAGAACAATGCAGCATGGTGACCCACACTATGGCGGCCTTGGGGGAAGGGGGGTGGTGAGGGGGATAGGGTGCGTTGGATTGGGGTATGGGCCTCCGGTATCCTCACTCACTCGATGAAACACAGCGTAAGCGCTGTTTCACACCGGTTTTCTGTGAGGCCGTGGTATCACTCCGGTCGAGCCGGCCCATTCATGCCGCGAAGCGTGGCTCTCCCACGATCAAAATTCTAATCCTTCCTTAAGATGCCAAGTCACATTATTTATGACTAATATATAAAGGTTTTGCATTAAGGCTATGTACAGAATACTGGCTTTAAATCAATCAATAAATAAATATTTCGAACATCTTCCACGCAACGTACTCTAGCCTCAAAATAAACAGAACTTGTACTATGAAAGCTAGAATGACTGATAGAATATCACACCCAAACAAACAGCGAAACTCCGAAATAAATATTTGCAGATCATAATGAAACATTTGGTCCGACACAGGAATCGAACCCGAGACCTCAAGCACACTAGTCGCATACTCGCCCACTGCGCCTAGGCACTGGATAGATTCTAGATGAGAATGACTTTACTATAGTTCCTGTACAATGATGTACTAAAATTTGTTAATTGGCGTTATATTAAGTAACGTTCAACATCTGTCATTGTATGTAGGCAACGGAAATATGTAACAGAGCACACGATTCTAGGGACGGCTGTCAGATGTTATGTCAAATGTTACGCATGCATCGTAGTAAGGTTCACTGTGGGAGATCGTTTTTTGTTTTTGCGAAAGACGGTCCCCATTTCATGTCATCCACATTTTTTATATTTTTTTTATCATTAGGTAGGTAGGTCTAATTTATAAAAATGTCAAAACAAATTTTGAGGCAATCAATAGTAATATAGTCAGCATAGATATTTCTAATTCGAACGATTTTTAAAAAGATTTCTTTTTTCAAATTTAGAATAGTTTCAACTTCACGTGTAATGATGTTGTATTCGTTAATACTTGATGTGATATTGACTTTTTCTTTGGATATCGTTTTTGGTTTTTGCGAAAGACGGTCCCCATTTCATGTCATCCAAATTTTTTATATTTTTTATCATTAATTCCATCATGACGAAGACTTGAAGACTCGGAAGACTTAGAATTGAAGACTTGAAATACTTGACATTGGCAGAAATAGCTGATCCGGCTGATTGCCATATCATAAAAAGAAGAAGAAGGTTCACTATGCTTTATCAACAAACTTAAACTTAATCATTTGCGCAAGTACACACCGGTCTATTTTTTTGCTCTGTAACTTTTTGAACACTAACTATTTAACAGTTTGAGATGGCACAATGAGACGATGAAGTTGTTGCAGAGTTACATCATGCCACAAAAAGCGTTCTCTAATCACTTACGAATTTACTTTTTATTACAGAATGCTAATTAGCTACCTGAGAGGCAAACATAGCTAATTAGAGTAGAAATTTCAGAGAAGTTTTGAGTTTTCACAACTCAATATTCCTCACCAAACCCCGTGTCGATTGTTACATACTTGATTATTTACAAAACATTAAGCTTTATCAACGCTGTGTTGAACTTGGCGTATTTTGCAGGAATATGCATATGGTTATGTCGTAACGTTTATATGGCCGTTTTACAGGCTTCTAATAGCGATTGTATTGCTTGATCAACGAAAGGAGGGTTCAAATTTTAAATTATAACTATTTAAATAGAACCGAACCTCTTCATTTCTTTCATCCACCACTCTATTCCATTATAACCACTCTGTCTTACGTATCATGCTTTATACAAAGCACGGCAACTCTATACAGGTTTTTTTTTTTTTTTTAATATATTTAAGCTGCCAAAATGACTCTGCCCTGCCTGATGGAAAGCATGAGCAGAATCCAAGAGTGGTGGTCACCATCCTTAATGCGAAAAAGAACAATGCAGCATGGTGACCCATACTATGGCGGCCTGGGGGGAAAGGGGATGGTGAGGGGGTATGGGCCTCCGGTATCCTCACTCACTCGATGAAACACAGCGTAAGCGCTGTTGCACACCGGTTTTCTGTGAGGCCGTGGTATCACTCCGGTCGAGCCGGCCCATTCATGCCGAAGCATGGCTCTCCCACGGTAAAATAACACGTATATTATCCCCTCTAAAAAGGGAGATAAATAAAACAAAACGGCGCTGGCTGTGTATAAGAAGTCAGTTCTTGTTCAAACCTTTCAAACACGAACTACACAAACTTAAAAACGACCTTTACCATATTCATCTCTTAATTCTTTACACTTACAAGAATTTTAAGAAAATTTATCCAACTAACCGAAAAATGTGCATTTGTTCCACTTGTTGCGAGCTTTTGTATTTTATTATAATAGCCAATCAGTCCTAAAAAGTCATTAGCTAAACAGGCAATGTCAACCAAGCGTCAAAAACTCCTTGTGTGAATGGTCTCACTAATGACGTCGCACGTCTACCTTTGTCTATACCAATGTCTATAGAACTTTAGTCTGTAGTAGGCATTTGACTTAGACAAAACAAAACAAAAAAAAAAAAAACTTAGACAACAGTCCCTTAATGTCACTATTTGCCTACAGTTACTAGACGATAATAATAAAAAAAATCACAACAAATTCGTCATATCCTGCGAGGCGGACGTAACTAGCTCCCTTTAATTAGCTGCCGGATATCGCCTACCAGGTCCCTAATGAGACACGCACGGTTGAACCCGATCGTTTCTTATTAAGGATTATATAAATAAATAGCCAACTACTGCGCCACAATCATAGAGTTTTCTAGGAAAAACTCATTTCTTTTAATCGCAAGTTCAAGAGTGTAATACATACATCGTACTCTGTATGTATATGTGACGATATTTTAAAAAATCATTGCAGTACTATGTTTAAACTCAATCTGCTCGGTAGTATAATGTCAAGCTAAAAAAGTGTAGTAGAAAGCTGTAGTTATATTTTCAGTCGGAAACAAAATTGGTTTCCAAATAAAATTCTAAAATGAGAAGGCGATGATGTGGAGGATTTTTTGACGGTTGTATGTAAATGAGAGCGTTCTCCTTCTTAAAAGGCCGGCAACGCATTTGTGTCGCGTTTGGTGTTGCGTCGCTTTTGATCCATGAGCGGTGGTAATCGCTTGCCATCAGGCGATATGTCAGCTCGTTTGTCACCATGAAATCATGAAAAACAATTATGTTTATTTTCATTGTTTGCTTCTCAGTTTCCTTTTTCTAAAATACTTTTCTCTCCCGCTCAGATAAGATATATAACCCTCCGACCGACTCTATTCAACAGCTCCCTATTCTTTTCTGTCTGTATATACTACTAAGTTAATAAAAAATGAACTGAGAATTCGAAGCCCATACTTGATTCAGCAGAAATAAATCAGTGTTACTCTTTAACCGATCTACTGTTTGAATCGATTTTTGAACATGATTCCCAAGACAGTCAAGATAAATTTATTTCAAAGAAAATTAAACTCATATTACTCGTAACAGTCATTAAACCAACATTTGAGACAAAAATATTACCTAATAATACCTAATAATATAAAAGTCAATAATTTTTAAGCAGTCTACCAGATATTCCGGAGTTCATTATAAAAAAACTCTTCAACAAACACCATAAAATTTGTTAAGAAATTATTTAGACAGATAAACTTATCCTTATAATCCTATAACTTATGTCTTTAAATAAATAAGGTATCCATCTAGGATAAACAAAAATTAAAATATAGTAATACCTACTTATAGGTAATTAGAATAGAAAACTGACATTTTTTTAAACTTGCATAAATTAAAATATAAAATACATAGGCAGAATGGATAATTTCCTCAGCGAAAAAAGTTAGGTGATGACAAGGGAATGTAAATCATGTCCAAGATTATTGTTTATGGTCTTGCCACCATCGAATGAAGGTGTGAACGTCATAACACTTGACGGCCCGTTCATATTACCCCTAACATTATTAATGAGTCTGCCTTCATTTGATTTAATGATAGCTACAGTTATAATATATGTGCAGTGACTAAATTATAAAAATCAACACAAGAGAAGACGGGTCCATATTAACTGTACGTTACCATGATTTGTAATATCCCAAGTGTGAAATAAATTATATGCATCGTTTTGAGTTCTAACTTTTTTTTTTGTTTGATGAAATTTTCATTTGACTAGTTAATATTTACATTTTATTATAATAATATGTGATCATCTGTCATAATTTACTTTTGCTAAATTTAATTGGTTATAAGATTTAAATGCAGTAATAGTCGTAATACGTTTATAAAAATAAAAATTTACTTTCATTTCAAAATTATTTTGTAAAACGAACTACAAATTTGAAATTAATAATGTTTTTAATGTTGCCAGCTTCCAAAAATCCATTAAACTGATTTACTAATAATACAACATTTGATTCTATAGGAGTATGCACTAGTAAAGAGCATTAAATATCATCACATTTAAAATTAGATCTCAAAAATATTATTCTAATTATATTTACGTTCCGTATAATTATCTTCAACCAATTCGTCACCCGATGTCTCGATCCCCTGCAATAATCATTAAAAAGTAATACTAATTTCTGTAACCCATTCGTAAAAAGCTCCAACAGTTTTTCGTCGTAGTTAACTAATGTCGAAACTCATTAGTGCAGCTTAGCGTCAGTGTCATGGACAAGTTAAAAATAAAAAAAGAGCGGGATCTTTGAAATAAGACTTTGTTTTGGATACTCCTTTACGTGAGGCGTTGATTGATTTTTACCTACACTGAAGCTTTGCGTGTGTAGAAAATAATTCATTTACTGTTGTTTTTGTAGAGCAAAATCTAGCAAAAACGATTGAAACGTCTTTGTAAACAAGCTTTAAATTAGTTCAATACTTTTTGTTCGTGTATAAAAATAGATAATAGTTAAAATGTTCATACTATATTTTCAGAGAAGCACACAGAAGCTAAAAGCAGCAAGACATATATTGGGTATTAGCTAAATAAGTCTATATCTATATTAAACAGCATAATCCTTCGGAAGTAATGTACTATTCATATAATTTAAAATGCCTCTTCAACTGCAGAATGGATATTCGGATACGCAACCCTGGTCTCTTCAGGGTATTGCAGGTACATACATACACTTTTGTCTCTACCTCCAAAGGGGTAGACACATCAATTATTTAAGTAGTAATGTCAGTCGCTTTCCTCCATCTGAGAGTTATGGTACGCCTTGATACAGCTCCCCATGTTTTCGTATACATTCTCTAACCAAAGCGATGATAATTAACTACCATATATATCTCCCAAACGAAATTCGCAAGTGTAGTATTTCGGAGGTCCTACTTATTTCAAGTTTCGCATTTCCTTAGATGTGTTCGATGTCAAATTCGACCATAATTTTGTTTATTTAACTATCTGCACTCGTCCTCGATATAAACATTAATCAACTTTGCTAAATTTCATACTTCTCCGTTTGCATAATTTACATAAAAAGAGGTAGAAAGTTTTGCTTCTAGTTTTAATATCTCTATGATGTAGATATTAAAACTCGAAAAACAAATTTATCTTCAAGCTCTGGTCAATTTAAAGTCAAATGAATTTATATACACATAACAACAATAGGTGGATATCAAAAAGGACGACAGTTTGTGCAAGTTGATCACGGACTTTACGCTCTGCTGGGCCGAACCGACACATCCGGGGCGGTTTTAAAGACACCACTTTGTCTACTCTTACAAGGATTTTAAATGATAAAATTTAACTTATTAAAAGTAAAAGGGAATCAACAATTTACTCTATGGATAAAACAACAACATTCTTAATTTAAATAAGTATTTTTGGTATTAGACATACCAATTAGTTTTATTTACATTGGTCACTGAAGTTATTGCATATTTTGGCGGGAATATTTTTTGTTTTTGTAAATTAAAAATTCCCAAAAGCAACTTTAAGTTAACAAAGCGTAGTCAAAGATATTGGCGCATTTGAAACCACGTTTCAACAGCATCAATTTACCTTCTACCAGTATCTTATTTTAACTAAACAAACAAACTCTTTAGCTTTATAATATTTCTATTAGAAATATAGACGTATATCATTTTGTTTATTTTTAAGGCCAACAGAACACAAACATAGACAATAATATAGAAGTTTGCTTTACTTTTACAAAGTAACAAACCAGATTCTACCGTGCAGCTAAAACCTGGTATTAAATAAATAACACAGACAAATTGTTCTTCAATTCCTTAAGTCTAGTTTTAAATAATATACATTACAATATCTCCGGGCCTGTCAAACTAGTTTCGACGCCTATGTAATTGCAGAAAAGCTACTGTATTTAAAGAAGTACTTGTTTTGTTGCTGCGTACAAACATTACTCATTAAATAGTTGTCCGGACATGCACATGAGAGCGTACTTGTAAACATAGACAAGAAGATGGTTATTAGTTAGAAAGTAAACAGGTGCAATGCAACGCAACAGTGTGCCATACCTAAAAACCATAAACTAACAGTGACTAGCCGGTTAAATTTCAAATGGACACACTTTTTGTCAAATCTTATTATTCAATAATAATTTATTTATTAGTATTTTCGTTTAGTGTATTTGAAGTATGTATAACATTTTTAATTTATTTTTTAGTGATTCTTAAGACGATTATTATTTCTGGCTGATAATATAACAAAAAAATAATCTTATACTTACTACAGAAAAATGACATAATTTGAATACACTTTATCCCAGTTTTTGAAAAGTTAAAAGATTTTTTTCTTCCATTAATAATAAAGTATGGAACGATTTACAATAAGACTTAATTTACTGCACACAAAACACATAAACCTGACTTACTACTTAAAATTAAATTCTCATAAGGGTACTTTATTTTAAGGAAAAAGTATAAATGGACAGAGTAAAGTGTACAAGTTCTGGATCAAGCGTAACGGGTTTTTCAAAGCTTTGAAATCTTGTACGGTCTAGATCATTAAATAACTGCAAAAAAGTGGTTATTGGTTAATGTGAGTGTACTGACCAGATCGAGTCTCAAGCTGAATGAGACATGTTTGGTAGGCGGCGGCGCGGGCACCGGAGGACCTTCGTAGAACGCGGCCTCCTCGAGGCCGTAGTCGGACTCGGTCTCAGCCCACTCCAGCTTCATAGTGCTGGGACTGTAAATAAAGAAAAATACTCGTATAATAAAAATTATATGTAAATATATTCACTGTCGACTTCTTATTGTCGAGTCGGTCGCAAAATTTAACAGTTTTGACTTAATGATCAGTACTTGATATCTTGAATTTTAAATTGAAGAATACATATCATTATAGCTGATTAAAGAGGAACATTGATTGTCAGATAAAAAGAGAGAGAGATAGAAAGAGAGTTAGTAGTAAACTAGTAGTTCTCAGTTTTACAGTCATACATGCTGACCCGGGTCGTTACCCGGGTCAGCATGCTAACATCTATTTTTCATACCAAAAAACGTTTTTTTTTGGTATGAAAAATAGACGTTAGCTGATTCTCAGACGGATTTCGGATGATTTTGATAACAAATACTGCGACACGAGATTTTTATATGTTAGTAAGAATAAGATAAGATAAGATCTGTACGGTTAGATTCTTTTAAAAAACTTTTCCTATAGAATACGACTAACAGGGTGCAAGGACAATTATCCACAATATGTTCCATGCTTGTGATTTCATTAATAGACAGTGCATGGTACGAAATCCTTAGAACCACTGGACTGCTAGTCTGATACTCTAACCAATACGCAATTGCCACAAATCAAAGTAATCATGCGATAAACAGTACAAATAAATGCACAGATGATAAGATACAGCACAATTCCAATAGTTATTTAACCTCAATGTTTGATTATTTTAAATGTCAAAATATAGATTTACAGAATCTTTATTTCTTATAAGAACAATTTCAATTCACTAACATTAGATAACAATGTCTTATAAGGAACGTCATTTCGTGACGAGAGTTAGATATATGTATAATAATAATTTATTACCGTGGGAGAGCCACGCTTCGGCATGCATGGGGCCGGCTCGACCGGAGTGATACCACGACCCACAGAAAACCGGTGTGAAACAGCGCCTGCGCTGTATTTCACAGAGTGAGTGAGGATACCAGAGGCCCATAATCCAACCCTTCCCCTCATCCCCCTCCCCATCCCTCAATGCCGGCACAGCACTTGTGATGCCTCTGGTGTTACGGGTGTCCATGGGCGGCGGTAATCGCTTACCATCAGGCGATATGTCTGCTCGTTTGCCCCCTATACCATAAAGAAAAAAAAAACAACACAAAATTTTATACACTTCAGAGAAGCATCACTTTTTATATCATTTTTAATTTCCCATCCTAGAAGCAACACGTATCTCGTGCTTTTTTAAGGCTTCGGTAACCGCAAGGGTCCTTCGCTAATATTCGTCTAGTATTATCGCTGTCTCTTTCATAAGCAATAAACTTGAAAGAAATAGTATAATCATCAAATTCTTTTCGAAGAATAAGAATTTCGAACCAGTTATTCCTCCAACCGCTTTACTTGTTCTATTTTGTATGACAAAATGAATAAAAAGCTAAATATATATATTATTTTTACATTTCACCACAATGATAACGTAAGTAAAAATACGTTTTTTTACTTAACTGTACAATTATCATAAAGAGGTAAACTTAGAAAGGTTGTAGGGGGTATCTCTGGATCTACTGAACCGATTTTAAAAATTATTTTACTAATAGAAAGCTGCATTATTTATCAGTATCATACGTTTCATATAACCCAGAAAAGTATTAAAGTTCCTAATTTTTAAAGTTTAATTCAAAGAAAAAGTCTTCTTCTTCTTTTGATGATATGGCAATCAGCCGGATCAGCTATTTCTGCCAATGTCAAGTATTTCAAGTCTTCAATTCTAAGTCTTCGAGTGTTCAAGTCTTCGTCGTGATGGAATTAATGATAAAAAATATAAAAAATTTGGATGACATGAAATGGGGACCGTCTTTCGCAAAAACAAAAAACGATATCCAAAGAAAAAGTCAATATCACATCAAGTATTAACGAATACAACATCATTACACGTGAAGTTGAAACTATTCTAAATTTGAAAAAAGAAATCTTTTTAAAAATCGTTCGAATTAGAAATGTCTATGCTGACTATATTACGATTGATTGCCTCAAAATTTGTTTTGACATTTTTATAAATTAGACCTACCATTGTCATACCAAAAATAAAATAGATTTACTCTACCGACCTAATAAATAATATTTCTCAGGTTGAATAAAACCGCTTGTATACTTACGCGTTTGTTTAGTCTAGTTTATAAGTGAAAACAAATTCTAATGAAAACTAATAAACAGACTCGCATCTTTTATCCACATCAATAGAGTCATCCCCAGTTCCGTGTGAGACACAAATAATGTTCGGCCGACACTACCTCTTTTATAAAAAGTGTTGGTATACCTACACATAAATGATTCGTGGTTTATCCAATATGTATATTCTATGTGATGTAGATCCTGCATGTAACTGAAATGCGAATGTTGAGATGCATGTGTGGTGAGACTAGAATGGATAAGGTGAAGAATGACTACACTAGAGGAAGCCTGAAAGTAGCACCAGTGGATGAAAGTTGAGAAGCAACAGATTAACCTGGTATGGACATGTAATGCGCTAGAGATGAGCAAAATGTAGTTAAGAAAGTTTTAAGTATGGAAGTTGACGGATATAAGAGTAGAGGATGACCAAAGAAAAAATGGATGGACTGTGTAAAAGAGGATATGGCCAGGAACGGAGTAAACAGTGAATTGACGCGTGATAGAGGAGAATGGGGGAAGAAAACTCATTGCACCGACCCCAAATAAAGTTGGGAAAAGGGTAGGGAAATAATGTATATCCTATGTGACACTACAATTTTTCTTGATAAAAAACTAGAGCGAAAGCTACTTTCAAAACTTTTACATTTAATCAAAATCGGTCCAGCTGTATGGGCGTGAAGAAGTAACAAACACATATATTTACATGTATCTTTATAAAATTAGTGAGACTATTAGTTGCCTCTTTTCTCGAAAAAATTCTCACACTTTAATATAGATTGATTTATTTTCGTCATCAGGAAAGCCTTACTAGTAGTTGTACAAAGAAAATGTCAAACTTCTCCTAACGTCAACTTTAAACATCTATTAAACCATCTTACTATAAATACAAATGAAATCAGTTACCACTTTCTGTAGCCATCAACTAGATTACACTCCGGAAACGGGGAGAAAAGTTATTTTCTACGTTGCAGGAAAAAATAACGTGTCTATAAGAAGTTAAGCTAAAGTTTTTAAAGCTAAGAATGTTACATTCATCGAATCGCCAGTGCACGAAATAGTAAATGTGTCGTCAGATTTCGGCGCTTCTGAAGCCGGCCCGGCGAGCGTCGTTACGGCTAATATCCGCCGGATACGATCCACAATCTGACACCACCCGACATTATTGTCTTGTAATTGAAACGGCGTGACGATTTGTTCGTTTGACTGTTAGGGTGGTTCTAAGGGAGAATCAATGAACCCGTAGTTCAAATAAGTGGCTGCTAGGTAAATTAGTACGGGTTACCTATACTAATAGATTTGTTGCTGACACATAAGACGAGGGTTTGATGTCTATTCATAACAGATGTCAGCATGATCATTCTCTGTATCTCAATATATATTTCAGAAGAATATAAGTATATTTATCAATAGTTTATTACAAGCTTTGCTTAGTTTAGAATGTACCGCGAAATGTTTCCAGTTGTTGTTATTAATGTTCTTTGATGAACTGAGATAATACAATCATTTAAAGAATAATGAAAATAGGATATGATATGGTGGCACTCAGCCGGTTAGGTTTAAGCAACGGTATCCAAACTTAACGGCTTAACAATACAGCAGCAGCTTATAAGCCAAGTTGATATTCTACAATTATAAACGTTGTTAGAAAAGTAACAAATGTATATGAATGACATCACCTCAACTAAGTCACGTGTTCAAAACAAAATATTTGCCAATTATACAAAACAGTCGAGGCATTAGCGATTGTAGAACTAATCGACGCAAAACATTTACATCTTGGACCAGAACCTCACAAATTTCCACAAAGAACTGTGCTTTACCGTTACCATCAAATACTTTCCTTCGGAAACACACGTACACATAGTTTTCATGGCTCAATAAATACCTACCAGTCATGATTCATTAAAATTTGAAATGACATACAATACATAATATTTATATGGTATCATTGTTATCGTATCGCTGATTAAAATTAAAAGTGATAAGAGGTGCGAATAGCCGTGAAAATTACAATACACAACTTTGCTCTATCTAATCAAAGTGATAAAACAATCTGATGTAACAATGGAAATGTTATATGATATTAAAATTTTAAAAAATGCCCTTTTTCAAGGAAATACTCGATTTAATATTAGTTTTAATTACCTGTAAATTTTATTTTACTAACTTCATTCGAACGAGCCACATGAAGCGACATTAGGAGAGTTGCCATAAAAATATATGTTTCTTCCAGTTATCGATACTAAATATGTGTATGATTAATATATGATGTATAAATATAAAAGATTCATATATAAATAAATAGGTAATTCAAGACAATTTAGTTTTAAAGTAAAGGAATAGTTCCTAGAGTGGTAATAATGCGAGGTCAAGTTAAGGATAGAGAGGCGCTCATAGCCCAGTTGCACTCAGTGATTAGAAATAATCACCGAGTGTAAGCAACGACGGCGCGGTCAGTACCTAGATGGGTGACCGTTGGTGGCATATTACCATGAGCGTCTCCGTGATTCGGAGGTCACGTTAAGCAGTCGGTCCCGGTTGTTATCATACGATAACAGTCGTGAAGCTTAGTTGGAGGCCTTCGGGCGGCTTATAAACATACAACGGCAAGATGACGTAGCCACAACGTTGTCTTGCCAGTCCCCAACCCGCACTTGGCCAGTGTGAGGACGTATGGGGTTAACCCTCTCCTGAGAAGAGACCCGAGCCCAGTACTGGGACATTATGGGTTGTTGATGAAAGTTAAGGATCCCTTCACTAAACAGACTGATAACCGGCTCCTCTGTGGAACTTTTCATACTGGTGACATTTTAGCGCCAACATAGCTTATGTAGCTTCAAAAATTGGAGCGAAAACTTATTAAACTCCATTTGGAATTTCAGACAAATTAAATGCTTGTAATACTATGTAACTATGAAAGTAGCATCAACTTCTAGTACGGCAATTGGTTACGATTCATATCATAGTTTAGTTTTTTTGTATATAAATTGATATAAACCTTCTTATTCAAGATATCCAGCTTTTGTTTTGACGCCTACAATACTGTCAAATTCATGTCAATAGACAATTACATTTGTCACTTTTCGCATATGAAACCCCAAGCCTCCGACATTTTGCTAAATTTTAATAGTCCATCATCTATAAAATGAGTCAAATTATTAATAAAAGTAACATTGACTGGGCTAAGTTTGTGAAGTTGGTGCCGCCTGAACAAAAGGGGTCTTTCTTCGCACTTAAGGCCAGGAACGACGGGTATTTACGCCGGTAAAATTACTTTGTATGACTTAGAAACAAGTAATCATACTACAAACTAACAACCAAACAAACATACACTCTACGCGTGTATTGTATTCGAACATTGTTACATTGTAACATTTTTTTAAATATTGACCATATTTGTTTTTGTTTTCCTTATCTAGAGTGCAAGCTAATCCTCCAACAATGCCAAAAATTAATTGGGATGAGTATAAAAAGACGATTCCCGACAAGGCACTGGTTGATAAGTTCATGTCAGAATATAATAGTTTAAAAGTACCATATCCAGAGGACAAGCTCTCTGTAGAAGTGGATAAACAATGGGCAGCTTTACAGCCTGAAATCAAGAAATACTGTGATGAAATTCAGGCTGTTATTAAAGAGTAAGTTGTTAATTGTCTTAGTCAGTTTATTACCATAAATTGATAATGATTTGAAATTTATTGAATTATGCTAATATTTGAAAATCTGAAGCCCTTAAAACAGATTTTCAGTTTAATTTTATGGAATGTCTTGCCGATTCTGCTCCATAGGAATGGTATTTTCGAATCGAACTTGAAACAAAAGTTTTTTGATTTAAGAGTAATCGCCTATATTTAAATTTTGCAATTATTTTAAAATGATACAGCATTTTAAGTAATAACTAGAAAATACTATAAATAAATGCGAATGAAAATACTATAAATAAACCGATAACCGTTGGGGTAAACGAGTTCTTGAGTGGAGACCGCGTCTCGGCAAACGTAGTGTAGGACGTCCACAAGCCAGGTGGAGCGATGATTTGCGCAAGACGGCTGGCAGGAGCTGGATGCGAGAAGCCATAGATCGAACTAAGTGGCGTGAAATTGGAGAGGCCTATGTCCAGCAGTGGACTGCGATAGGCTGATGATTATGATGAAATGTGAATGTTTTCCACAGGTCTAAAAAGGAACTCAAAAGGATACGTTCATTGCCGAAGTTTCATGAAATGACAATGGAAATGTACTACGATATGTACCCGAATGAGGCCTTGGATCCTGTAAATAGGCCCACATTTTGGCCGCATGTGCCCGACGAACAATTAGGATACAAAGATCCTACTATAAAAACTGAACACTGAGAAACCATAGAAAATCAGAGAGAAGACAGAGAAGAACTCCAAAGATGTCAACATCAATTTTAATTATCTCTCTCTGCCAATGCTAACAACAATTTGTTATTAATATAATCATAATTACACGATATTAAAATATATCTGCTAGCAAATTTAATTTTCATTGTGTTTCTCTGATAAATTGATTGATTACAGAAAGTAATTTCGGATTGTATCTTTTACACAAACATTTATTCACCGACATTTAAAATTCTAATTATCCGAACATCGAAAATCCTTCTATGAAGACTTCACAGAGTGGCATATAAGCTTAATCTGTAAGTAAACCTTCATACGATTTGTATATAATCTGGATTATAACTTGGTAACTCAAAAGGCGACAAAATATAAAGAATATTCAAAAGTGTCTACAAAAAATTTTGCATAGGTCTATTTCACCATTTTTTTTAAACAATCGTTGTTAATATTGTTTCTATAGACAAAAGATGTGCAAAAATACCTATAACAATGTCATTGTAAAATGGAGCTATTTGTGAATATACAACATTAAACAAATTTTGTATGATCTTCTGATCTTCGCTATTTACATAGTGTTCATTCATATTCAATCATTGGTTCCAAGAATGATTTAACAAAGTTACACTTTATAGGAATTTATAAAACGATTCTTTGAACAACCGTTTGAGAGTTGATTTCACAGTAAATTACACACATGGCACGATATACACGAATATGAAGGAGTGAGGGTGAATCGTTTGATCGGTGGTGGCGTCGCCTCTTGCCTTGGGCTTAGTGCAAATATCGCGTGAGCACGTGTGAATTATTGTTCTACCCATAGGGTTACTGAACGATTCTTGTTCTATTTATACCTAATAATATAACAGTACTTCGATAAACAAATTCCATTCAAAACAGGTCATCTCAGACATTCTTTCTTGCACTATTCAAATTTAGCATTTTTGACTCAATTTTTTTTTTGGAGCTTTGTTAATTTGATAATGTATAGTAGTTTCTTTGCCAAATATTGATATTAATGAAAACACCGCCAATCGTAAGATATGATTCACTTTATTGGTAAATAACTTTTGCATGCGGTTCGCTCGCACAAAATGTTTCATCCAAACTTTCATCCCCTAATTTAGCCCCTTAGGAGTAGCATGTAGAAAAATACTAAAAGGCGTATTTCTGTACTTTAACGCCACTATATTTTTAGAAAATTTTAAACAAAGCATCGCAGGAATAAATTTTATAATTATTTCTTTAAATGAAAAAAGTCTAACTGTGTGCGCGATCTATTACGTCATAGTTAAGTCTTAAAAGAAAGTTAATACCAGTGCCTGGATGAGTGGAAACCCTAGTTAAAATAATAAAATGATAATTATACTGCATTTCTTTGCTTGCCAACCATAGTCCGGTCGCATTAAAGGGCTGCACTCGTCTAAATATAGTAGCATGTTCAGGGTCGCCGAGACACCGGCCAACAACTCGCGCGCGGCAAATTATGATTGATGATAGGCTTAGATTTCACCCAGACTTGTTTCTACTTTAATTAACATCGGTAGACATAATTTATCCGTAACACTATGATAGACATGAAAGTTACTCTCGAGGTACTTTTGATTTTGATACAAGTATAGATTTGTTCGAACCGAGGAAATAACCTTGCAATTAGAGAGACCTAAGTCCAGCGATCCAGTCCAGTGTCTTGTACACCGTGATGATGACAAATTTGTTCGAAATTTTAATACAAATATATTAATACTTTCTTTCATAGATTTTTTTTATTGACATCCTTGCTGAAAGTCAATTGTTTTACAAGCAATATTGAATTTGTAACAAATATCTCTTTATATATGTCCATATTTATTATGGAGATAAACAAAGAGTTAAATTATTATGGGCATAATTATTATGATTACATGAGTGTTTTCGTAGTGTGTGTATAGTGTATACATACATATTTACACTTACAACCCACTAACTGTGGTACCAGACGCCCGCGCCTCTTCCGAGAAAACTTGCTCCACACTCGGCTTAGCCATTTTATTATAACTGGCACCAGTTATAATATCCACGGCATTCAATGTTGCAATTTGATATCTGGCGAACGGAACGAGATCCTAATTTCAATAATTAGTATCGACTGGTTCTTAAAACTACCTTCGGAACTAAACGATAAATTACACAGTATCTTTGTCGTTTCTAACTTGTTTTAAAGCGACCCAATTATTATTGTTATTTCAATAACCCCTCGCACTTGACCAGTGTATTAAATTAGGAAACATTTTGTCCTGTAACAACAAACTGTAAAGAGTGCTGCCTATTCACCGCTTAATAATAGTCGCGCGTGGGTATTTTTAAAAACAAAACCATTGCAACATCCCTTTCCGTTTCCTTAGTCTTTAAGGAGACAGATCGCTGATCATCAACAGCTTGGACGGATATCCGAACGGCGGCGTTGCGGACATTAAGAAAAATAAAGAACTCATCGGCGTCACGCATGGCTACATCTCATTATGTAAATTAATTTTAGGGATAAAACTATGCCATAGATTATAGAGGCCGATCACGCATTGGTGAAATTAACTAGTAGTGTTCAAGCCACAACTTCGTCGACTGTAGTCACGAACATTATGGACATCCAAATGGACTGGTCGTCTGTCGATAAAATGGAGGCAGCTAATAGCCTTTGATACATATTATTGTCCCAACAGAAGTAATCCTTCTAGCGTTACTTTTAATCTACTCTTTTCCTAGAAAATTATTGAAGGCGTCAAATTAGTATCAAATATTTTCTTCTTCTTTTGATGATATGGCAATCAGCCGGATCAGCTATTTCTGCTAATGTCAAGTATTTCAAGTCTTCGAGTCTTCAAGTCTTCGTCGTGATGGAATTAATGATAAAAAATATAAAAAATGTGGATGACATGAAATGGGGACCGTCTTTTGCAATAACAAAAAACGATTATCAAATATTTTTTTATGGCCATTAATTTAAAGACTTGGAAAATCAAGGCTTTTAATTAATGCAGAAAATCGTTTTTTGTTTTTGTGAAAGACGGACTTCATTTCATGTCATTCACATTTTTCATATTTTTTATCATTAATTCCGTCACGATGAAGACTTGAAGACTCAAAGACTTAGAATTGAAGACTTTTAATACTTGCATTGGCAGAAATAGCTGTTCCGGTTGGTTGCCATATCCACTAAAAAGAAGTAAATTAATGCAACTGCAATATACGGTCATATAAATTCTAAGTATATTTAAACATTTCATTTCAACTTACTTGTTCCGTAAAATCTCAAGATACAAACAAAGCTATCCAATACTCGTTAAGGCTCCTTAATAGTTCTTACATTACATAAAAAAAATTAGGTTCTCCTGTTACTCGCTCACGTAAATCCATTTCTGAGTATTATATAATGGCAAGAATCTTTGTATCTTCAAAATTTAAGACTTTTCTAACAAAATGTACGTACAAAATAATTTGTATATAGGACCCTTGGCGCGCGGAACAGACTCGATATTGTCCGAATTCTTTTAGAAATTGAACTTATTCATAGACTAACTAATAAATCATGTACCTAAAAAATATTTTGTAACTCTTTTTAACTTACAATGTAAACTTTAAATGCAAAAGCATTTTTTTAGCTAGAATTAGAATAATTAGAATAGCTGCGTTCAATCACTGATCTTATCCGTCGGAGTATTGGAGAAAGTTTCATCTCAGCAGCATTTAGCGTAGCCAGATTTCCGTGGGAGAGCCACGCTTCGGCATGAATGGGCCGGCTCGACCGGAGTGATACCGCGGCCTCACAGAAAACCGGTGTGAAACAGCGCTTACGCTGTGTTTCATCGAGTGAGTGAGAATACCGGAGGCCCATACCCCAACCGAACGCCCTCTATCCCCCTCACCATCCCCCTACCCCCCAGGCCGCCATAGCGTGGGTCACCATGCTGCATTGTTCTTATTCGCATTGAGGATGGTGACCACCACTCTTGGATTCTGCTCATGCTTTCCATCAGGCAGGGCAGAGTCATTTCGCCAGATTAAACATAAAAAAGGAGAAATACATATAGTTAAGCTGTTGTGCATTTAAATGTAATTCTACCCGTTTGAATGTAACGGTTTGTTAATGCGAGACGAGAGCTTACCGATTGTATCTGTTAGAAAACATCATCACGTCTCCATCGCAAAACGTGCAACGCTTGCCAACAAAAGGATAATATGAATTGAAATATAAAGTATAAGCTTTACCCACAGCTCTGACAGCTTGTTTGTTAGTTGTAGCAGTAAAGTGTAGTCTATGGCCTTCCTCGAGAATCAAAGTATCTCCATGCCAAATTTCATTGAAATTGGTGCAGCAGTTTGGCCGTGAAAGTGTGACAGACAGACAGAGTTATGTTCGCATAGAATATATATCATTAAGTATAAAAGAATTTGAGTATCTTGAATTTTATTATGAAAGTAAATTTATAAGCATTTTAATATGTAAAGAAAGATATCTCTCCTTGTGTTTTGTTTGAACAAATGACAAAAGATACAGCTCTGAGTCGAGTTGAGTTGTAACGCTGTCTAGGGTATCGACATTTTTTTTTAATTCGTAATTATTAGTTCACTATAACTGTTGCCCTTTGTCTAGAGCTCTTGAAAACTACTAAAACTTGTTTCTGTCGTCGGACTCGATTCCAGAACCACTTTCGTAGTTAGAATTGATATCCTAACCATGATAGTGATAACAGTATACTGAACTTTTTTTTCGATTTAATATATTAGTATAATTAATTTTGTTTAGCATCTAATTAACTTTGTCGATAGATGTTTGTATATGATAGAAGTATGTATGTCAACAAAATTCGCTATTCGCAACGAAGTTCCGTAATTTTTATATCGTATTTTTTAAATTTTAAACCATAACTAATAGTAACTTTATTTTCATAAATATGAATTTTCACTTTCCTTATCCCGTTATGTGCCCAATAGGCACGCAGCGGTTGTTGGCCATATGCCGTGTAAATGGAAGTGGAAGGGTGTGGAGCGACCACCTGTTGCTGCCCGTTTATATTTAGCAACAGCTCCTCGGGTCACCCCCTCCTTGCCTCGTCTCTATTGCGCCTGCGCCGATCTCCTCGGCCATTCATAACTGTGTGATTAATGTGTGGAAGTAAAGCTGAATTGTGCTATATCTCCTTTCTCTTTATATGTACTCCCGCCCTATATAATCCCGGCGATACTGAGCTTTTGTTGTGTGTACCGGATTATACCGTTTCTCAGACTTAATCTTAACCTACATTTTTGAAGTCGCGCCTCAAGAATTAATAGAAACCTAAAAACTGTTAGCTGTAATGGAAGTACATATATGAAAGTATTATCATCCTCAGAACCCTAAGCAGGGTCTAAAAAATGGCAACCTGAATGAACTAAATACATGCACAAAATTCATAAATCTAATTATTTAAGATTATAATATACGTTTATGGGAAACCTTTTAAAACTCTAACCAAGCAGGAACTATGATTATATTATTATTTATGCTTAAAAGTGCTTAGTTAATAGTAATAGCAAATATGCTATTATGTTTAGCGTAGTATTTATTTCATTACATTTCTTTTTTTAAAGTACTGAACATTGCAGTGTTGTCAGTATTTGCCTAAACAGAATAAAAGTGACTAGTGTAGTTTCATAATTCCTCCGTTTATATAATTTTCGTAAAAGGAAATAAGTAAACAGTTTTTGCTTCACGTATATATAGATTTATAATTTTATGTAAATAAGACAACGAAAAGAGTGTATATTTTTTATGCAAATTACAACTTGAACATTTCTGACGTCAAAATTGTTTGTTTTTAGTTTCGGGAATTATATATTATACGGTATAATTCAAATATGTTAGTATTCTGGGTATTATACGCATGACAAACTACCTGGTCGGATTCTTAGGGATTATCGCAACGCAAATTTAAAAGTTAGAGTGGGCAAGAGGGTTCATGAGGGTTTGTTTACAAGAAAGGAACAAATACAGCGAGACTCGAAATGGAAAACTTTACCTATTCAGGAGTTTAACTCATATTTTGAAACTGTTTTTGTTATTTGCTTGCGATAATTGTCATTGTTGTTTAAATAATATTATCACCTTGATAAAACAATAATCTGAAACACGTGAAAATATATCATCGTTAAATATTTCGAAGATTACTTATTCTTCATGAGTAAATAACTATCAACTGTAATTTGAATCAGAAGAGTAAAAAAAGACACGAGCCCCCTCCGACAAAATAGAAAACCTATTTAAGAACAAAGGTTTAGCTTTGCTACTGCTCATCCAGAGGTGACTCCAAACGTCTAATAATAGCAAACGATTTTCCAGAAAAACAAAAGAAGTTTCACGTAGTATACATGTATGTGTATGAATACATGAATATATACGCATACGAAAACGTCGACGTGCAATAAAATAAAAAATAAATATTTAGGGATGGGTCAGCCTTATCATTATTAGGGGCATGAAAAATAGATGTTGACCGATTCTCAGGCCTACCCGAATTGCACAGAAAAATTCATAAAAATCGGTCCAGCCGTTTCGGAGTAGTTTAGAAACAAACATCATGACACGAAAATTTTATATATTAGAAAGATATACTCTTAAATATAATCATCGTCATCATCAGCATTTCAGCCGAAAGGTTTCCACTCTTGAATAAAGGCCTACCTCAAGGCTCTCTACAAAAACAGTGATACATCGTAGTTATTGGGCCATTATTTAATATACAGTTACTTACAACCTGTGAAATAGGTTTAAAGTACTTATAGAAAGTTTTAGCAAATTAAATTTGAACTGGAAGGTAGAAATACAGGTTGACATGACACCTCCACAAAGTTTTTAAAAATGTATTAATATTATTGGTTACTTAAAAGTTTTTATTAAGATTATTTGAACATTAACCCTCTTATTCATAAACGTTATTAAATTTTAGCCAACTGTTCTATCATTTTCAACCTTTAAGCTTTAAGTTTAAAGTTGAAAATAAGACAAAATCGTTGCTGAAAGTTAAGTAACGTTTGAGTAACTAACAATTACAAAATTATCAATATCGAGTGCCGACACAGGTGTGCAAGCACAATTAGATAGCAATTATAACTATAGATAATGGTCACCAACTTGGCAGCAGAAATATTTACGTATGTAAAGTACCTGAAGCCGAAATGATTACCATTTTTTTATGTTTTAGGAGCAAAACAGCATACGTATCGCCTGATGGTAAGCGATTGCCTCCGCTTATGGACACCCACTACACCAGAGGCCCTCACTCACTCGGTAAAACAGTGCAAGCGCTGTTTCACATCGGTTTTCTGTAGAGCCGTGGTGTCACTCCAGTTAAGTCACCCATTCATGCCGAAACGTGGCTCTCCCACGTTACAAGTGACGAGACTTTAGTTCATTCTTATTAAAGTTTATGACAAACAATTAAAAGCGTTGGTGGGAGAAGGTCGTGGGTTCGACGATCGTCCAAGAAAAATATTTTGTGATCAGACGATCCTCTGTTGTTACTGAGTGTAGTGATCTACAATATGTATTTAGAAATATATAATCTAAGTGTGTTGACCGTACAGGTTCTACCCAGTTTGGGATTAGATGACCGTGTGTGTACTGTGGTTACGTAGCGATATAAAGTCAAACGTTACAAAAACAAAAAGGATACCCTAAATATTATTCAAATGAATTTATCAATATGCATTAGGTATGATTATGTATCAGTCGTTATATTAAAAATATCGCTGATAAGTAACAAAATATGATAAAATAATTATTTTATCTAATGTCATAACGATTTTAAGTTCTATTTTCCTTTTAAAATAGTTTATAATATGTTGATATTCTTTACCTATCTCCAACCTAACTCTTTCTTGACTCAAATCTTTGATTACATTTTTAAAAACCAAAAAAATAAGTTACTAAAGTCGGTTACATGAAAACAAACATATACGAAGCCAATAAAAGCGTGATATAAAGATATAATTTCCTTTATTTTATTAATAACAATTTATCAAATTCCACAAAAGGAAATTTGTTATCAAGGGCGACATAGTGTCTGTAAGTATAGAGTTGCTAATATCATAATAAGCTATAAATAATAATTCTAAAACCGTCACCTAAAAAGTTTGAGACGATATTAATCTCGTTGTTTAAAATATTCGACGCAGTTTTAAAACATAAACCTTGGCCTACACCACGATGGCGCGATGTGACACCCACTTGTAATGCAACACAACCGCGACAAAGGAATGCCGCTGAATAAACATTAAACCACCATTTAGCTTTAAACAATTTGTTATACCGAAAACAGAGAAATAGACTCTAGATGTGATTAATTAGATTTTGTAATAGAACAATGCGTAAAAGGTTACTTACGTAGTTCTTTCTCCGAGCCTTTTCCCCGAACTAGGTTGCAGTCGGCTTTCAATCCACTACACTATAAAGGTTACTTGTGGAGTATAAGTACGTAATAATTATAAACTGTTTACTAGATTTAGTTCCCTCCCTCACTAGGAATGTATCGTGTATCGCTAGGGACATTCAAGACATAAAATACTTTCTGATTGACGCAACCTCGTTAGCGTCGCCTAGCGTTATAAATTTCTAGCTTTTTTTGAAATATTCTTCACTGGTGCTCCGCTCCTATTGGTCTGTTTGTAGCCTTTCTTGATAAATGGGCTATCTAACACTAAAATATGACAACAGTAGTTCCGACATTAGCGCGTTCAAGCAAACATACAAACTCTTAAATTTTATATATTAGTTTAGATACTAGGAAATTAGTTTAAATAACCAGATCCAGAACATCAATTTTTAGAATCAGTCGAAGTGTTATCCTATGTGGGAACACAACATCTCATAGCACTCAGCGCAGTAGAGAATGTCGAAATGAGAGTTATTTCAGTCTAAAACTAGAAGTGAAAGCTTGTAAATGGCTCTCTGATGACTAATCTGCTTTATTTTTACTAAAATTTGTAGCTGTAAGTTTAACGAGAGTAAATAAATAAATAAATTTTAAACCTTGCAAGTAAACTACTTCTTTTCGTAATCGAAAGAAATTAGTAATATTTCTAAATAACGACAACAGTGTAGGTAACTTTACTTTCAGCTTATACTTTTTGAGTCATCTTGTATGATTTTACAGAGAATAAATCAACATTAATCATTTGTGAAGTACGTAGATAGATATATATGTACCCTAGATATTAAAGTTATAGCTGCAACGTTGGCTGGTAAAAGATAACGAAGAAAAATGTTTTCAACTAAACAGGTTCTTGAAAAAATAATTTTTAACGGAATCAAATTATCTGGATTTTTGTTTTAATATACATATATATGTTTACCGTTTTTTATGTTTAAACAATACTTGTTTTTCTTGAAAATCAAAAAGGCCCCATGAAGTATTTTAAATGGTTATAGATGAGTGCTGGTCTTTCAATCTGATTGGTATTTCTTTATACAAACATTGCTTCGTTTGATCTGTATTGAAGTTTCCAGAAATGGCTGTTTGAAGAACCACTACTGCCGATGTATAAATGTATTTTTAAATTTAATACTGTACTATTATGGTGTAAAGATGAAAAGTCACAAGACTCCTTCTGGTATCGGTACATGTTATCTTTAATCCTGTCTAAAGTTAAATAACAGAAAGCTAACTACTATGTATCGATAATACTCTCCAGGTATCATATTTGAGAAACATTCGTTAAAGTTATTCCAAGTTATGTAACTAAAATGTTCAGTGTCATGTTATTAAAAATAAATAAATAAATAAATAAATCTACCCTTTCTTAAAACATCTTCAATTTGATTTTTTTGTTTATGAAATACGTGGTGTGGAGGTGCTCACAGCCCAGTTGCACTCGGTGATTGGATACAATCACCGAGGGTAAGCAACGACGGCGCGGTCAGTACCTGCATGGGCGACCGCTGGTGACATTTACCATGAGCGTCTCCGTGATTCGGAGGTTAAGCAGTCGGTATAACAGCCGTTAAGCTTAGTTGGAGGCCTTTGGGCGGCATAAAAACATCTAACGGCAAGATTACGTAGCCACAACGTTGCTTTGCCAGTCCCCAACCGGCACTTGGCCAGCGTGGGGACGTATGGCCTTAACCCTCTCCTGAGAGCAGACCCGAGCCCAGCAGTGGGACATTATGGGTTGTTGAGTGAGAGAGAGAGGTGGCAAACGGGCAGACGTATCACCTGATGGTAAGCGATTACCGCCGCCCATGGACACCCGCATCACCAGAGGCATCACAGGTGCGTTGCCAGCTTTGAGAGATGGAAAGGGGGATGAGGGTAAGGGTTGGATTATGGGCCCCCGGTATCCTCACTCACTCGGTGAAACACAGCGCAGGCACTGTTTCACACCGGTTTTCTGTGTGGCCGTGGTATCACTCCGGTCAAGTGGCTCTCCCACAGTATCCGAAGCGTAGCTCTAAGTGTATTGAGTAAAAAGTGTGATTTATGAACAAATGTGTTGTTGTGAATGAAATTACTTCGCGGTCTTCTTACAAAGTTATTCGAGACAGCCTTGATTGTTACCAAGGTTATGTACATATATTGAAACTCAAAGAAACTCTAACTTGCTCCTTGTCTACGCTAAATATATATAATATGACACTGAGTTCTAACTGCTATTCCATTCAATAGTTATTTGTCTGGTATAATCATTATAATCACAGCGATATATTACTACCACTACTTAAAAACTAATGTATAATCGCAACCTATCGAAGATAAAATGCAAATCTTATTCAACTACAGAATCAGTGGTACCACATTTCGTCTTCGTAATAAATTAATAATATTTAGATCTTTACCCATAAATTACAGTTTTTTATGAAATAAATTAACTTATCTTTTTTTCAATATATCCTTCTAATATTATAAACGCGAAAGTTTGGAAGTATGGATGGATGTTTGTTACTCTTTCACGTAAAAACTACTGAATGGATTTTAATGAAACTCTACTATAATCATCAGAATCAGATCTGGCTTCTATTTTATTTAATATTATTGACATATATACGGGTGGAGTGGTGAACAGCTAGTTTTATATAAACTGTTGTGATTGCTTTGATTTAATTATATTATTTATTGATTTAATTATTAATGTTAAACATTCAATATAGAAAATATTAAGGTAGAGATAATTGTATTTTTGCTGCCGCACAGAAATGACGGATGTGACGTAACATCGTTATTTCTGGGGTGGGAGCAAGAGAAATGTTATTTGATTTTACAACAATTCTCGGTTGGGTCGATCACTCACCGTTTGACAGTCGAGAAGTGCAATTGTACTAACAATATTGCGAGTGATTGTTCACCTACCTTATAATTTAAAATAAAGTCATCGCTAAGAAAAGGTGGTGTTTCATTTTAAAACTAATGCAATTAATCACCCATGAGTCGATGCAGTTTTGCGATCCAGTTTTGAAGAAATCAGTTGGATGAAAGGGAACCTATCTTCAAAGGCATTTTGTACTGCTTCTTCGGTAATGTATGTAAGTAGCGATTGATTTTTATAATATATTTTGTGTATTATGTCGAATTGAATTTTTCTATATTTTAACTTTTTATTGGAATGAAAAGCTATTTGTTGTATAATTATTGCATGATGATTTGATTTCTATGTTTCAACAAAGCTACCCACGACATCTTTCATGTTATATGATGTACTAAAAGGGTGTACAGTAAAATTATTGCTATTCTAAAAATATCTATTTTATTTATTTATTTATTTAACTTTATTGTACATGTAAAGTAAAATAGTACAACAGAATTAGTCACATAGTATGTATAACAATTGGCGGTCTTATCACTCACGGCGATTTCTTCCAGACAACCATTACACGGATATAAGTGTTTCAAAATTTAGGTCAGTTTACATACAGGCAACACATAAAACATACAAAAAAAATGTGTGTATATGTATTTGTGTAGGTAAAAGTATGTATGTGTAATATGAATAGCGTATAACATTTGTATATGGATCTCTACTATTTTCCACCATATTCTTATAAAAAACTATTGTTAACGTGACTTGTGTATAAAAGTTATTATTAAATCATAGCACCTTTTTCTTAAATATCAGTTAATCATAGTCGATAATGAATAAGTAATTACACGTTCTTTTTCATGAGAAGTATTTACAATTAGCGGTGCAATATCTAGCGAATGATTTCATCATTACCTTATTTAAAATAAATAATTTTTAATCAGAAACAAATATTTATGCTTTTGGTAATCCACCTAAAGGGTTATATTCATAATAAACATAAAAAGATTACAATTAATCAAAGTGATAATAAATTAGTCATGCATTTATTTTTTGTACAAAGTTGCATGTCATTTTATTTTCAATCTTGCACACAGATATAACAACGGAATACCAATATATGAACTTGAATATCTATAGCTTTTTATGTATCTAATAATATTTACATCATGGAGTCGACGATCTCATCAAACGCGCGTGTGTGCATTATTAATTGATACAACTTATAATAGAACAATCCACATGTACTTCCTACCGCAAAAGTCACATTTCTCTAATATTTGCTTAAATTGTTTGACGCGAAAGCATCAACACCTTCAGCCCCCTATTGATAGTGCCCTGCTAGACAGAAGACTCTAATTAAAAAAGAGGATTTAGGCTATTATATCACAATAGCCACTCAGGTTGGTATAAGGTATATGTCAAGCTCCGGATGGCGTAAGAAAGCTGTTCCCGGATCCATCCCGTCTCAGGCGCAGAGTGGCACACCGTGTGGTTTTTGTCGGACACGCCGCCCCGCCGCAAACCCCGATGGGGTGAAGGTTCGAGGAGGTTTCCACACGTAAAAATAGGTACATGTCAAGCTATTCTTCTCTTTGCAATGCTAATTTGCTATTTGAGTCGGCTGTTACTCACCCACTTTATGGATAGAGGTAGTAATATTCTATGTTCTTAATCCGTCATTACTCGGATATGCCTAAATTGTTCAACACTAAACATATTTAACAAAATTAGGTATGTTATCATCGTGTTCATCCATATATTTATGTCGGCTCGGCATGAATATGAGTAATCGGGATTAGGCGCGTTTATGTTGTTGTTCGTTGCTAATTAATTCATAATTAAAAATTCTGGTGCGCTTGCGCAGACGACCGCGTCAACCAATTACTCGACCCACGCGCACCATGTGAATGTAGACATTATGTTCAAATGCATTGGGTTCATTTATGCCATAATTAGGGTTGTGAATGAAGGGCAAGAGACAGTTGTTTTATTTTATGCTATATTTAGTACTGCGACTGAATTGTTACTGTGCCAGCACTGTACAATACGGTATGTGGTTATTGGCATACTTGCGTGTAGAGAAATAAATGGATAAATTTATCTAAAAAATTACAAATGCATTTTCGGTAATTTGGTAGTGTGAGGTTTGCTAGGCACGTGTTATTCACATTTATTAGTCATCACAATTTCAAGGAATGACAAATATTGTGATGCTTATGATCTAATCAAGTATCGCTACAGTCTTGGATATGGAACGCCTATGTATGGGTGTGATTGAGTGCAAAAAGTAAGTATGTGTTGTTGTTGAAACTATGCTGAACATCTGTTTTTTGGCCACAAAAATTGTTTCAAAGATTTATTAACATGAATTTAGATTTCTTCCAGATATTTCTCATATGCTACAATCTATATGTTGGTGACGAGAGTTAAGATGTGTAGCTATACGTACATATTTGGCAATATTTTTGGACACGTGGATCTTATGAGGTCAAATCTATTGCCGCCTTTGAGTTTAGTAAGAAAACTGAGCCGCTCTGAATTTAGTAAGAAAACTGAGCTACAATTATGTTCTGAGACAAAATTAGAAGAATCTCTAATCCAAAGAGTCTAAAATCTTCATAGGTGTAATATAATTTCTTTAATATATTATGTTGTAAAAGAGCCTATACCTTGGTATTACCCGTTCTTATCGCCACTGTTAATTTGCACCTGTTATAAACATGTATAAACAGTGTTATCATCAAGAGATAATTTACCCACTTTTCATTTCGTACATGCAAATATCTTCTTCTATAACTTGTGTATATACAGACAAAAATCCAATGTGATAAACCTATACCTTACTAAATAAGTAAGTTCTATTCGATTGAAAGTTTAAAGCCTTTAAGGTTTTACATATTACTTTGTTTACTTATAACACAATCATTAACCGTATTGAAAAAATCATGTTTTGAGTTCTATTTAACATTTTTAAATTCAAGTAAGTATCATTAAATAGCACACGTATGTAGCTGTCAATACATGTTGAAAGAGTTTTTTAAATACGTTATTGTTTTCAATAGTTTGAAATTGTTCCTCAATAGGAACAATTTCTGCAAACTCAGAAAGGAGAATTCGAAGTCAATGTTAAAAACTCATATTCGCATTAAGAAAGTAAGATCCGTTTTAAATTATGTCAGCAGGCGAGCGTCTACCTGCTCAGGTCTGGGTCCCGTTGCGTGCAAGGTGTACTGCACCCTACACGCACACACACACTTGATAGCACACACGCATATATGTATATGTTGCGCCCGCGCAGATGTCACCCCGCACACCCCCGCTGGCGTCTCAAACAGTCTCTCACTACAGTCCACCGAACTTCAGCTGCGCCAACAGCTCATCAGATGTTGATCGACGGATTTTTTGTTTACTGTGGGATAAAATGAGCGCCCGGAGCGGAGAATAAAGCGGGGATACAGCTTTTGCGGAACTTTAAATATTTTAGATACAAAGATTTTTACAAGTTGTTGGAGAGATTTGTTATAAATGTAACCTGAAGTATCGGGAAATCTACCGATGTTTGAGCTTGGTTAATGGTAAATTATGAATATTAGATGTCCTCTGGTATACTACAACTGAGCATATTAGTCTTACTTTGATTCAGTCGGTGACCAGATGTTACTAAGTTTGTGTGAATGACCCCAAAATTAACGATATAATCGATACAAATATTAAATATGTTAATGATTAAGAATGTTTTATGCGTCCGAAAATTCTAACACGAATATTTAAATTTCATCACTTTTCTACTAGGTTAATGATTCTTTAATCAGGATAAGTTTCCAGTTATATTTTTAAGTTATTTATTAAACGATTCGATATTGAAAATATAATATTTGGATAAAGATAATGACAGTGTGGTTTCATAAATACGTTTAAAACAAGTATGAGTTAGTTTAAATATTAATAAATGATTAAAAATAATAATAATGATTCTTTATTATCTTAAATTACAATTTTGGACAGTTTCATAAGCAAGAAAGTGTTATAAGTAGTTGATAATGTACAAGTAGCTAGTGTATAAACACTATTAGCTACATGTAACGTGATTCGTTATAAATTGTAACGACAGCCCTCTGAGCAGGTGATGCATGGAAGCAGAAGAATGACCGCAACACGTTCTCAAATAATGCAGAAATGTGGCAGATCAATGAACAGACACCCTCAAATCAACATCACTCCCGGAAACACGTAGTGACCTGAAAAGGCTGCTGAGAATCTGGGATATTCTAGGGTGGTTGGAATAAGAACTACATTAACTGCAGAAATAGCCCGGCAAAACAAACAACAAATTGTAACGTTCCTCTCAGTAAGGACTACTCGCACCTGGTTAAGTTTAAACTTGTGTTATGAGTGAAAATATGTATGGTTAGTCAGGAGGCAATGTACCTATCTATTTCTGATAAACCACTTAATGTTTGTAACTGTTTATGTTGAAAGTAACGGACGATACAAGGAATAGTTCGTAGTTATAAACTACTTGTTCTCTGGAAGTCAACCATTATTCAGTATATCTATGCATTACAATTTGTAATTCTAATTCTGAGCTAGCCACTCGAATGAGTTCCAACAACAAGAATAAAACTGTTTTCTGATGAAAATCTTGCTTCTCTGAGCTAACTCCAGTCATTATGGCATAAATTGAAAACCAAAACATCCTAATTTTATAAATATAAAATTAAAATAATCTTTATTTAAGTAACAGTTAGTTATTTTTAGTTAAATCTAGTCCAGTCTACTGATAATAATTTAACCCTTATTTAAATCTAAAATAAAATGATATCTGATCTACTAGCTTCAATAACCAGGTCAGGCTATCTTCTGATATAGGTCTCCTCTAACTCTCTCCATTTGTTGATTGAAACTACTGGTACGCAGGGATGGAGAAAAACTACGCTAGACGTATTTTAATTATAAGGTTTTTCTAAACATTTTCTTAGTTTACGTGTTTACATTTTTGAACCATGTTTGTAATTGAACTTTCTGATTTCGTAACCTTGAAACAAATGCTGTGATTAGTCTGTACCAACACGCTATCATGTCAAACCTCTTCTATAAAGAGAAGCCTATGTCCAATTGTAAATATAGTTATATTCTTAATCCAATTTTACGTAACTGTATCAACACTAGTTGATCCACGCAACTTCGTCTGCACCTCTCTAAAGAATTAAATGCTGCCCGTTTTAACAATATTTTTCATTGTTACTAGACTCTTTATTTCTGTTAGCGTGTTGGTAACCTGTAAATAACCCTTTCTTGATAGATGAGCTATCCAACATAAGTTTCCAATTTTAATGAATCATCATCATCAACAACCCATAATGTCCCACTGCTGGGCTCGGGTCTCCTCTCAGGTGAGGGTTAAGGCCATTTTAATCAGTACTTTCTTCGATTAGCGCGTTAAACGAAACTAACTGTACAGGTTTAAAATATTAATATTATTAATTAAAGAGTTCTTATTTATTTTATTTGATCATCGAAGTTAAGAACTACTTGCTATAAAGTGTGTCATGAAGACAAAACATGCCACTTAACTATTATTTCTTTACTTTTTACTTCGTTGTCCTTATCTTCGTATTATAAAAATGAAAATTCAATTGTATGGAGCATAATGAAACTGACTAATACATTATCATTAATTTCTTTTTTTATTAATTAACTGTCAAATTAATTAAAATATCGATTAACTAATATATTTAGATATCGGTTGGTGTGTCTCTCATGGGAGGTAATGCCCTAATCTTTGTCTCTGGCCAGATGGCCAGACGACTTGCATAGGAGGACTGGCAGCTGCTGGATGCAAATGCAACAGACCGGGTTATATGTATATGTTTTCTTGAGAGATACCTATGTCCAGCAGCGTCCACTGCTGGCCTGCAACAGAGGACTGCAATGGGCAGATAGTGATTGATATTAGTGTCTTGGAAGCGATGCACTGAAGAAATGACTACAAGAATTTTGATAAAGAACTTAAGTTTCCTTTTGCATATTCAGTATCATTGAAAGGAACTATTTTTCTTCTGCCTACACAGAGTTTTATACTTACCTAATTTACCATATAAATGAATTAATTGGCAACTTAGACTAGCAAGTTATGGATAAGACAAAGTATTTCCAAGTATGATCATCGGCTTTTTGAGGCTTCTAACCTCTTACTTCAATCGGATGGGTGAGAAAGAGATAGAGTAGTTTTAGTAGCTAGTACTCCTGGTGGGTTAGGGAAAAATGCAAGCAAGTTTGTAATGCAGTCAGTCTTTATTTCGAATTATATTAATAATAGATAGACATAATAGATTTGACACTAAAAGTATCGCTAATGTTCTCATACAATATAGCTCTCTGTCACAGATGGCTACAGTTCCAACGAAGTAACTTTGAGCAAGCGATTTTAGTCTTTGTTTTATTTTTTCAGTTTTGACAATGAGAGTTTTTTGCAGTTTCCGATTGCGTCAATAAAAAAAACAATTACACAATAACGTACTAACTGTAAAACACGTGTGGGTAATTATTTAGATATACTTACACTCCCGATTTAACCGAACCTGATAAGAAATATTTGGTAGCCTATTATTTTGGTATTAACTCGAGTGGTAAATAATCGCCGAAGAAAGAGTTCAATTTGCTAAAAACCTTGATTGCAGAAGATAATGCGTATAGCCGCATTACTAACTATTTGCTTGCGAATCTTATAAATAAATAGACATGATGTAATTGAGTAGCAAATTCATAGAATGAATGTTCATAGTACTAGGTATATTTAGGGGAATAGATTTGACATTAAAAGTATCGCTAATGTCTCTCTAATGCTTTTGACAGCGATTTTAGTATTAGTATTAGTTTTTTCTGTTTTATAAAAAATGAAGTAAAATACATTTTAAATATGAAAAAATCACACGTAAAATTTAAAGTGACTCTACTGATTATAGTCACAGACAAAGCTACATTTTAAACCGACTTCAAATAAGGAGGAGATTCTATGTTCTCCACTGTATGTATTTTTTATAGACCTATAGTGAGCTTGTAAGTCTACCCAATAGATATTCATTATTCATTGATGATGATGTTCTCCTACCTGACTATGGACACAGCGGTCAGTCTCAATGGAGACCAGCCAACTACGCAGAGATTTTTTTTAATGCACCAGTGTATGCGCAAACATAGGTGCGGATTATGAGAGAGATCGAACAAAGAGTTTGTCCGATCTCTCTCATAATCCGATGGGACGGTTAACCAACACGTTCGGGGAGAGATCAGGCCCAGGACCGACAGCTTTAGGTTGCTTTCCGAGGCACGGGGGTTCAGACCCCAACTTCCGAACTTTGGGCTGTTATTAAGAATTTATATAATCAGAAAAACTCAATAAAACTTTTGGCCTGACCCGGGATTTGAACCCGAGATCTCTGGATCGGCAGTCGCATACGTTTACCGAACTAGAGCAACGAGGAGTCATTATTGGTAATCCAAAACCTGACACGGTACTACAAGTTTTTCAGCTGAATTTTATTGGTTGACTTTCTGACGTTTTATAAGTACAATCATAATAAGTGATAAGAAGCGCTCAAAATACAGGGGCAGTAAAACTAAAATTACACAATCGTACCTTAAGACTGGAGCATATTTTGATGACCTTCAATTATTTCATATCGTTTCGGGTTAGATGAGAAACATCCACATAAAATTTGGGTACGATCCGGCCCATAATAGCTTGTTAAAATAGTTTAAAGTGTTCATAAAACGCACATTGAAGCTGCAACCTTCATGGTTAGACGAATCATCGTGTGCAAGATATTTTATTTCACCAATAACCGTTACAAGATTTATGGCGATGCAACCGTAATCGATAACTGCCGTATAACACTGGAATACAAATTTTCTATGTTGCGTAGCTACGGAGTGCTGATACTGTAATTCTACTTATGTAAGCGTGTTCCATGAAAACTAAAAAAACAAACAAATAAATGTAGGGACCAAATCAATACGTAGTTATAGTAAAATTTCACCCTCCTAACTTTCCAGTTATGAAAACTCAATCAAATAGATTGTCAGCTGGGACCCTTTATAAAACCCTGCGGAATTCCACTGATATGACATAAAATATTGCCTTTTCTGTAATATTTTTCACGTCACCGGTATATAGCAGGCTTTTAACAATGTTTAATCTAGAACTAGGAGTAGAAGAACTGCTGAACCCTCAAAACCCGTAGAATGAGACGTTATTCTTGTGAATTGTAACATTGTATTGTATCAAACGTTATTTTAATGAACAATGGTGAGAATGTTATGTGTAATAATTTTTATTTCATATAAATAATGTTGTTTTAATTTCGCCAATGAAAGAAATTGGTTTGTAATATGCCTGTGGCTTGTTCGTAGTATACGCCTTGGTTTAACATTTGCCCTTTAACCATTGGATAAATTCAGGCAGTCAGTAAGCGATAAAATTATAATATAAAGAAAATAAATCTTACACCCTTTGGATTCCATTACTGCGATAAAAATTAGTGTTACAGAGTAAAGTAATGAAGGTGAGGATATACACGTATTTACTATTCAAACATGTATGTATGAACAAATATTTGTTTATTTTAAACACAATTTAGAGTGAACTAAAACTGGAATGTTATTGTAATCAAGGAAGAGAAAAATTGTATTAAATAGAGGTTTTCTTCGAACGAACGAAAAACGTACGAACATAACAAGAACGTAGTTTATCATATCTGATAGGGACTAGATAGCGATAGATAGCAGGTTATTTATGCTATTCGCGTCAGTGCTCTTGATTCTAATGTGATTTGAGTTGTACCAAACTTGTACCACGTGCTATAGAGACTCGAGTAATTTTGTCCGTCAACATGATCTTATATCTGTTCTCTCAAGAATGTGAGAGCCACATTTACTTTTTATGTTCAAGCAATTAAAATGTGCATTCAACATGCTTTGTTGTTTGTTTTAGTTGTGTTACGAATTGGTAGTTCAACAAGTCAAGGCAGGGAATTATTTTAAAGTACCGTAATAAAAAAATACGCAAATCAATAACATAATTTACAATTATAGGTATTGATCTTTTAGCGGTATTTTTTACTTTGGTTCAGATTGTATACCTAGATTATGATCGGGTTTTTGTAATTTTAATGATAAATTTATCAAACTACCTATATACAGTGATTATTCGGTGGGATTTACAAGTGTTTCGTATAGGTCAGTATATGTATAAGAGCTTTAAATACATATATGTACAGTTGTTATCTCAATTTTTACTACCTCGCAATAAGTAGGTAGGTATGGTGTTGAAATGCAATAAATATTATCGTTGCTAAAGTTTTCCGTGAGAGAAGCTTGAGTGAGATGAACTTAAAATAGTATATTATTTAAGTTCCGAGTCATAAGTTCAATGTGAAGTTATTGAGCTCTCAACTCCGTGCTCCCGGCCTAGGTAAACACAATCGTAAACTTTATGATTTATTGTTCTTTATCTTTTCGTAATCTTTCCACACATAGCTATTAACAATCAATTTTAATTATTGCGAAATGATATGAAACTTGGTGTAGGTGTACCAAGAATTCTCAAACAAAGCTATAAATAGTGTATGGCTGCTTTAGCGACTACATGCAAAAAGCTAGATAAAATCGATTATATCCCAAAGGTGTGGTCTGCGGTATCTGTCGATATGGTGCGCAATGGCATTAGCGGGATCGACTTGTGGTGAGACGAGTCCACGCGACTCGCTCAGATAGCGCCGGGATAAAAACTTTACCTGAAATAGAACGGACGCGGCCGGTCTCACCTAGATAATGCTAGCGACCGACAAAAGATCACCTATCCACCGTTGATATACACCTACAAAACTTAATAGATATTCTTAAAAATATTATTTACCAGAGCGAGGGCTGAGTGAGTCGTTACGTTATGAATCAATCATCTCATATCAGTCACTCGTCACAATGAGACGCCCTAATCACCCATTCATACGGCACGCACGTTGATAATAATATAAATAGGCCCAAACATCCAATGAATGAACTTATAACATGTAAATTCGTCGCTCACAAATCGCGACACAGCACGGAGCGTAGGCGTCGGGGCTTGAATGAAAATAAACATATTCGGTGTAACTGCTTACCTCTCAATTTTAATGATATTATCCAGATTAGCGATATCGTCACAGCACTCTGTAATAAATGTTATCAAAGCGTTGTTACACTCAAATTGTGTGCATATCACTGTTATGAACGGATAGTTGATTACGCGACGCAAGCGACAAGCACTACGTTACCGTCGGCCGATTCGTTCGACACTGTGAGCGAGTTAACACATTGGTAGTTGCGCCTGCGTCTCGGCACAACTAGCGCTCGGTCTCACGCACACAGGCGCGTTCATTCAAATATCGTTGGAGACGAGAGGGTGGGGGGAACTTATGAATGGACGTAGTGAAGCCATGTCGTATAGATACCGCTGATAACGCTAGCAACCATTATGCCACATGAGTAGAGAAAACCGAACAAAGCTCCAAGGAGTGTTCAAAATGCAAAGGTACCTAAGTTTGGCATGGCTCTTAGAGTTCTTACAAGAATACCTATAAGATTTTGATTAGTTAAAATTCAATGAACTGTGGAACGAACTGCCGTCTGCGGCATTCCAGGACCGATACGACCTTCAAATCTTCAAGATAGAACGCACTCTTTCTTAAACGGTCGGCAACGCACTTTTGACGCCTGTGGTGTTGCAGGTGTCTATGGTAATCACTTACCATTAAGTGATCCGTCTGCCAGTTTGTCCACCACCACTATTCATGCCGTGTGTCATGACCCGACTAAGGAGCAAAATATGAAGGAAACAGTACTGCAAAGGAATACCTGATACGATCCCTAAGCCAATCCGTGTGATTAGCGTAGTAGAACAAAGCCTATATGTCGGACCGCCTCAGGGAGGTGCTGGACGCCAGTCTGGCGTCCGGATGCTTCCCTGAGTGCTGGAAGAGCGGAAAGCTGGTCATATTGAGGAAGCCGGGACGGCCTGCCGATTCGGTTGCGGTCTACAGGCCCATCGTATTGCTGGACGAGGCGGACAAGTTGTTCGAGAGAGTTCTGCCCTCATAGTCCGGCACCTCATTGAGGTGGGCCCCGACTTGTTGGACGTCCAATTCGGGTTCCGAGAGGGGCGTTCGACGGTCGATAGGAAACCGTGGGAGAGCCATGCTTCGGCATGCATGGGCCGGCCGACCGGAGTGATACCACGGCCTCACAGAAAAACAGTGTGAAACAGCGCCTGCGCTTGTTTCACCGAGTGAGTGAGGTTATCGAAGGCCCATCATCCAACCCTTCCCCTCATCCGAACGTACTTCCAGGAGGCAACGTGTCTGGCCACCAGGGATGTCTCTCTGGTGATCGGGCGCATCGAGGCACTGGGCTTGCGGGTGGCCCTGGACAAGACAGAGACCCTGTTGTTCCATGGGCCCCGTCGTGGGCCGCCCCCCGGCGCCTCCGTAATGCNTATAGTGGTCAACTCGTTCCTTGTACCGGTTTGAGCCCAGATGGAGTATCCAGGCGGTCACCAGGAGGAAATTGAGTCCCACCTGCCACCACTGCGACTGCAGTGGGGATTCGGCCCAGCATATGCTGGCGGTGTGCCTCGCTTGGGAGCCGTAGCATCAGGCCCTTACTGCAGTCATCGGAGGAGATCTCTCGTTGCCAGCCGTCGAACGCTCCATGGGCGGTGGCGAGAGCAGTTTTATCGCTGCGCGACCTTCTACGAGGAAGTCATTTCGTGGAAGGAGGCGAGGGAAGGCGGTGGGAGGGGTCTGGATGGCGTAAGAAAGCGTTTCCCGGATCTCTCCTGTCTCGGGCGCAGAGTGGCATACCGTGTGGTTTTAGTCGGTTCGATTCCGACACACCGCCCCGCCGCAAACCCCGGAGGGGTGAAAGCTCGAGGGGGTTTCCACACGTAAAAAAAAGAAATAAAAAAGGAGTGGGGAAGAACCAGATATTTTGCAGGAAATTTGAGCGGCCAATCTGCTCTAACGTTCCCGTGGTGAGTCTGCTACCTTCATTGATTCCTACTTCCAAGGTACAGTCCTTAAAATATTATTTGATTTCTGTGACAGAACTGCTACGAAACTTACAATGTAACTATGAACAAGCTATTGTATTTTGTATGCCAATTTTACTTTGTTTGGTAAAACTGCAATCCATCTTAACATTATAAATTTGAAAGTAAATCTGTATGTTACCTTTCACGGTTAAACCGTTATACCGATTTCAATGTGTTAATGTATTGCCATGCCAAAATGACTCCACTCGGCTGATGGAGAGCATAAGCATAATTTAAGATTGGTGGTTACCATACTCGTTGCTCGCGCAGACAATGGAATGATGCAGCATAGTCATCCACACTATGGCGGCCTAGTAATGCTCCTGCATTATTAGGCCTCCGGTCTCGCACTCACCAACAAACCACGACAGCATGAACGTGTATTTTTAAGCTAATCTTCTGTGCGAGGGTAGTACGGTCCCGGTCGAGCTGGCCCGTTCGTGCTGGAATCAGCGTGGCCTACTACTACTGATAAATTAAAAATTCAAACCTGAAATAACAAGGTCTTTACTAAAGTTTGTGGACAGCGACATCGGTCTGCCGATATAGATATGGTATAGGTAACATTCCTTCACCACAAGGTTGACTGGAAGAGAATGACGTCGGCATTAAGTCCACCGATGTACAAGTTTAGCGCAAAAAGTTTTTAAATAAATAAATAAATAAAAATTTAGGTAAGGCACCAAGCAAGTTTCGCCTTCGCAAAATGTACCCGTTGTGTTGTATCAACATGGTCTGACTTCAACAGGGTTGGGTCCACAGTATGGATACAACCCTGTTGAAGTGACACAACCCTGTTTACTACAACTTACTTTTAGCACCTATGAGGAAAACACGGTATTTATTAAATCTATATCAGATCGATGTCGCTGTCCACAGCAGTTGGAGTGACATTAATAGTGATACCTAGGTATTTAGCTTACTGGGGCTAAGGGACATGTTTTTCAATTAGTTATAGTTTTTATGGAATTTATTTGTAATTTTCTAGGCCTAGGTCTCAGCTATGTTGCAATTAGGCTTAACTTCTTCAACCAATTCGGGCCAGTTGTATTTACGTAATGCGTGACTAGCGTTACATCAGCTGGACAGAAACAAAAAAGAAACAAACTAACCATTAATATATTGCGCTCCACAAGGTGTAAAAGTTTGTATAAAAATTGTATAAATTTTTCCTCAGAATAATTCTTTCAAAGTGTCAAGTTCTGTAAGTTTATATTATATAAATGATTTATTGGAATAATTAAAAGAGGCTCACGAGCCCGTAGGACGGGCAGGGCAAGTGTAGTATTACGACAAATATTGTAAATTATGATTGTATTGAAAATGTGTACTAAAAGATATAATGCAAGGATGTATCTTGACAATGCTTTTCATTAAATTGATGACTCCTGACTGGACCCAACAAAAGCCATAGGCATTTTCCCACAGTTCTAGTGTGAATTTAACGTGCATTATTTGCGATTCTGCCATACCTATTATGGAATTCATTCCGTTACCTATTTGAGTCCGTGATACTTCCCAGCTTAAAAAGTTGTATACCTCACTTTGCCTCCCGCTTGGGTAAAGAGGGAAGTGAATACAATTCACTTGCCAACTCATCTAATTTTCTTCTGATTAACTTCGTTGACTGCCCGAGTGTCGTAGTTCTGTGTGTTAGTAAGTCACTGCTGTTAATTCCTGTGTTTGTATACCTGGTGCCTGTCATTAGTTAAAACAAGCAAGTTCTTTAACATGGCTGAAGTGGCTGCAACACTCAAAGGCTTGGTCTTGACACCCTTCCTGAAGAACAGTACAACCACCCTCCTTCTGCACGCCTCTGGACTTCTTCCTTCAAACAGGACAGCGTTGAAAAACGTTTGGAGTCCCCTCAATACGGCTATACCTCCGGCCTTTAGTAGCTTTGTTGTAACACTATCTTCTCTAGAGGCTTTTCCTTTTCATTCAGCTGTCTAAGAGTCGTCTCTATTAAGTCGATGCTGTCGACATGACGATTTACGACATGTCTTAGGTGTAGTGGCGACTTGTTTTAACGGGTATTATCCTTCATTTAAGCTCACAACTGTAATGAGAAAGCCACTTTACCTGTCTGACAAAAGCTTGCATGTTTTTACCCTGACGACGTGATACTATGTATATATTTGTATCGTTGATTACTTACTATCAATGATAGTCAGTATCGATATTCGTAGAATTATTAAAAATTCATTTAGTTCTTTCAAACCTTGACAAAGTATATGTAAAGGGATACCTTTTGTTGAATACGTGTGCGTGCTTATATAAATATTTGAAATTCTTAGTTGTAACTTGATTACAGTCTTGACTCTCAAGCTCACACACACATACATATTCGCATATTCCTAAGTAAACAATAATCAACCATAGATACATAATGTTATTAGGTACCCCTCACAGCACAACGTGAGATCAATATGACTCACACTCTGAGTATTCCAGTTGTTTTAATACACAAAGCTCACACCTGATTTCGGCGACAGTGGGCAGTTATCTGTTTACTTAAATCTTAATTGACTGCCTCGGTGGCGTAGTGGTAGTGTACGCGACCGCTTTGCTCTAGGTCTCGGGTTTGATTCTCGGGTCAGTCGATAATGTTTGTATTATCTGCAAATATCTGTTTCGGAGTTTAGGTGTTTTGTATTTATAGTATATATTTAGAGTATAATATTTATAGTATATATTTACTTTAATATATATTTACAAGAAAAGTATATATGTACTTATATCAGTTGTCCAGTACTCATAACACAAGCTCTGCTTTGCTGCAATATTTATTTATTTATTATTATTATTATTTATAAATGGTTTATAATACTTTGATGAAATAAAATACTTTGATGATCTGAATTTATGTTTATTATACTTGAAAAAAAAAATCTAAATTCTTTAAAAGAGTGAAATAATAAAATCAATACTTCAAGAAGAAAAAAGAAGAATTAAGAAGGGCTGTGGTGTGTCTTGTAAGACCTACGTCTATGCGGCTGAGATGATGAGGAATGCAGTAACTCCTTGCAATATTTAAACTTAACTGAAATTAAATATCACGTTTATCAGTAATATATGAAATGTAATCAGTCTCAAATTTATAAACTAAACCCAGTCTGAACATATCAAAACTCGTGTGTCCACTTTGCAGATTGGCTTTGTACACTCTTCATGATCTTCATCATCTTTCTCTATTTCCAAAATCTCGTATGAAAGGAAGCACGTCGTTATAACCATTCTAACAATCACTCTGGCCATTATCTACGGTGAAGTAACTCAATTTGTCACTACAAGCATCGACAGACATTACAGTTTCAAATCATTTTTTGCCTATACAAGCAACAAACAACGTTTAAAAACTAGTGTTCATGGGCCATTAAAAGCATGAGCATAATGCAAGAGTAATGGGAATGCAAACAATGTTACAATGGAGCATGTTGTCCCACACTATAGAGGCCTATTGAGATATGCTTTTGCACCATAAGCCCCCGGTCTTTGGTAAATTCAAAGTATTTTAAATCTAGAACAAAACAAGTAATTTATCAAAACACACAAATCTACTTATATAACATTTGGGCCTGTGCGTTCGAAATATTAAGTAAGTTCATTTTGACTCAGAGATAATTCGTTAACCTAAATACAATACTTACTTATAACACGAGTGCACCATTCTTTCGATTCTGCAACGGCAATACTGGGTCGATTCGAAAAAGCAACGTGATGCATCAATAGGGTATATGACTGTATCTATGTAAATAAAATAAAATTAAAGTGTCTGTATGTAATTTCAAATTAACAGCTTTCTACTAAATGTATATATTTTTTGTCTGTCTGTCTGTTTATTCCGGGTAAATTCTTGAACGGCTGGACCAATCTTGGCGGAACTTACACCGGCAGAAAGCTGATGATATAAGGTGTAGGGTGTAACTTAGGCTACATTTTTTAGTCTAGCTTCGGCGCGGCGATACACACGGATTTTGTTGTACTGCGGGGCTCAGCTAGTCGTAAATACATACAGATGAATCCTTCATTATTTCATTTCATTATAATTATTACAGCTTTTCATTTCTATTACATATTTTAATCAAATTAACATTATTGAGCATTGAGTAGTCTAAAATAGTGACGTCACAAGTTTGTATTTAGTATATTTTTCATACAAAGCTATGGTTTTGACAGATGATTAAAAGTAACTAACTAAATAATTTGACTAAGGCGTCATCTACCCTATTTAGAAAAATACAGACAAATAAGCTTCGCGTGTGAGTCATTTTGATACATTTTATGCCTCTAGGGGTTAATAGAAAACTGCAGTTAAGTGGTTCTACAAAAATATATTGTATATATTGCATTACTCAACAAATACCGAAAATAAATATAAACTTATAGAGATATAGTTTATTAATACTTTTAATGTATTAAATGATTTCTATACTAATATAAAAAAGCGTTATTACCTAGATATGTTAACAGTATATTATACTTGAGTACATTTCTTTTTAAATTACTATAATCCTTTCAGAAAGGAGGATAGTTTGTGACTCTTGTAGTCAGCTCGCAGCTGTATGAAGCTGTGTAGTATAGAGTGATCCAGTTCCGCCTGTAATAAATTTTTTTTTAACATTAATGAATGAATGAATGAATGAATGAAAATGAACGAATACATGTTGATGTTTAAATGATTCGTGCAAAAGTCATGTACATAAATACTGTAGTCTCGAGTTCGATTTTAGTATGGGTGTTTTTATATAGCACAATATGTAATTATTTACAAAAAATGTTTAAAGTTTTATATTAGTCTATCGGAATTCCATAATACAAGCTTTGTGTAGTTTGAAACTAGATGGTGTTGTAAGTCAAATATCCGAAATAATATTACTGTCAATTTCACCGAATATGTTTTTTTTATTCTTCCTTTTTATCACTTTATTTCCAATTTTTATTCGTGTATTTAAAAAGATTTTGAATTTATTATTGCGTAATAATATTCTAGTTGATTACATATTCTTATCACTTCCTTCTATCGATTTTGCGTTATTTTTAGCTTGTATATAGTAATAATTGTATCTATTTATAAAATATACATTTATCTTTCGTTGTTAATATGTTTTTATGATAAATAAGTAAGGGTATATAGAGTAAGAGTGTTTGTCGGCGTGTGGATATTGGAGGAAGTGAGGAGAATTAAAAATTTTGAGGTAGTCTGGTCACTTAGAAAGAATGTTTAAATAAATATTATGGATATCTGTTACACAACATCTAGTCACAAACTAATCAGAGTTTGCACTATGAGTGCGAGATAACTAATTTATATATGGCGACGATTATATATCCAACCCTTCCCCTCATCCCCCTTCCCATCCCCCAAGGTTGGCAACGCACTTGTGACGCTTTTGGTGTTGCAGATATCCATGGACAACGGTAATCGCTTACCATCAGGCGATACGTCTTCTCGTTTGCCTAACCTATTCCATAAAAAAAACAAAAAAAAAACAGAAATATACTACAGCGCCATCGACCGAAGATACGTCGAACTACGGACTAACTAAGGAAACGAAGAAACTAGCAATCCTCAATCGCACAATATAATTTGCAGTGCAAATGGCTTATCATATGATGTACCTTAAAATTGATTTCATTCGCAATCATTCATTTATCTATGCTGTAATGACGTCGCTTAGTACCAAACATGTAAGAGGTAAGAGAGACGCGGGTGTACTCACGAGTGTTTCCCCCTCGCAGACCTGGTGCAGGTTCTCGGGCTTGACGAGCAGCAGGTTGCAGAGCGCGTGCAAGGCGTCGAAGAGCGCATGCGCGGGGGCCGGCGCTGAGCGAGCTGCGCGCCCGCACGCCGCCGACCGGTACTCCTTCACGTCGCAGATCGCTATCATCGCACCTACACACACTCGCACGCTTACTCACTGCTATATCACTCCTTCGTGCCTACTGAGCTGAGCCCCGGGGTGTCACCGCCAGTGACGCCGCGGGGATAAACTAATCTAAAAGTAAATAGTATTAAGAAATGTCCCGTCAAAATCGGTCCAACCGTTCCAGAGATTAGTCGGAACTTGAAATACTTCACATTGGCAGAAATAGCTGATCCGGCTGATTGCCGTATCATCAAAAGAAGAAGAAGATTAGTCGGAATAAACAAACAGTCAAAAAAAATATTGGCAGTCGCTGTTTCACACCGGTTTTCTGTGAGGCCGTGGTATCACTCCGGTCGAGCCGGCCCATGCATGCTTAAGCGTGGCTCTCCCACGGTAAAAATATAGGAGACATCAAGAAAGCCAAGTTGTTTTAACCGACAACCCAAGACAGAAGGACTTAGCGCAGAAAAGTGAGGAGACCCGGCCCCATATAACATGACCAGGGAAGGGCGAAGAAGAAGAAGATTTTAAACCATTAAGAAATCAAAGAATAATGCCTGAAACTCACCAGCAGAATTAAATTGATAACTGTGCAGATGTTCGTATATAATCCTGTGCAATCTGATGGCGAGTTCCAACGTAACTGCGTGGAGGTTATCACCCTCCAGTCCTGCGTGTATTTTGTCCATCACGTTGTTCAAGTATGAGACCACCGCCAAGCATGCCTGTGAACGAAACACATACTTGTTACTTGGTTCAAATATGTAATATAAGACAGACCTCATTGCTCATATGTATGCCTGTGGGAAGGCTGGCAGATTGCCAATTGAGAGGTCTTAAGACTCGAATCCCGAGTCGGGCCAAAAGTGTTATTGTATTTTTCTGATTATAAGAATATTTATTAACAGCTAATCGGAGTTTGTAAGTTGGGTTCTGAACCCCCGTGCCTCGGAGAGCACGTAAAGCTGTCGGTCTCGGGGTTAACTGTCCCTTGGGATTATGAGAGAGGGGGAACAGAGAGTACACCTGTGCTTGCGCACACACTTGTGCACTATATCTCCTGCGTAGTTAGCTGGTCTCTAGGAGAACATCAATGTATGCCTGTGGGAAAAGGCCCGCCTCGCTTTTATACTATTTAATGCATTTATAAAAAAATATCTATATAGTGATAGATTAAGTATATAGAGGATCGGAGCAAACGATTTCCTTCTCGAAAACTTAAAAACACAAATTCTATACTGACCCGTTTGGCAGTCACGATATGGTAGCCCAAAACCTTCTTTCTATGTCCAGTAATGTGATATAATGTAAGGAATATTAATTATCTGAGTACTCTATTATCGTATACTTACTCTGCTCCCTCAGTTGGCTCTTAAAATGAGTGGGATGAATAGAGGTGGTGACTATATGCCTATAATCTGAGCGTCTTTTCAACTTTTGTCCCTCTCTTTAAAATAAAACAAAACTATATTTACCGGCGACGCAATAGTATCGATATCTCCTTCAGGTTTGAAGTCGGTCTTCTTCTGTTCGGTCTGCAAGTGGAGCTTGACCCAACTCACAATAGCTGCGATAGCTCTCTCTAAGCCCGCATCTAACTTATTCTCAAGTTGATCCATTATTGTTGATTTACGCTGCACACATTCATTTTGTTTCGATGTCGACCTGAAAATAGATATTAAATAAATTTTATACAAAAAAAAAATTGTAACACTTTTCTCATACGTTTAGTGATGAACATTGTAGATATTTTGGGTACTGACACAACGCAAACTACATATATATATAAAAAACTGTCTCGTTGTTTGAGTGGTTAGCGTAAGCGACTGCCAATCATCGTTATCGATTCCCGGGTCGAACTGCTGTTGGGTTTTTCTTCTAATAATTTCTCAACATTAGCCCGGAGTATGGTAGATTATGCCGAATCGACTTTTTCGTAAAAGCTAAGTTATATAAGAGCTTTGAATTTTTGAAATACAAAATAAAAAATTAAATAAATATTAAATAATTAGAATTATTAGAAATAGAAAAAATATTAAATAGAAAAAAAAAGAAATATGACAAAATCATTTCGTGCCGTGGATATGTTAAGTTTTGAGAAATAAAAAATGGCAATCATAGTTTTGTTTATTGTTGATAGAAGTGAAATTTTTACTACCTAATAAAATATATACAATGTCGGTGGTGCGAACCTTTAAGATTTTCCCCTACCAAGAAGTTTGCACTCTAAGAACCTAATTCCTAGAATCTTCTTTTTAGGTAAAACCTTGGCAAACGATTGAATACTCACGACATACAAGGCGTCACTGATTCTTGGAAGTGTTCCTCGAACATTCTTATAATTTTGTTTGCCTGCTTTACTATATCAAAGAAGTAAATCTGAAAGATATATCATTGCATTACTATAGCGAACAGGTTGCCAAAAACATTTGTGCCATACAATCATTACATCAATTACCGTGGGAGAGCCACGCTTCGGCATGAATGGGCCGGCTCGACCGGAGTGATACCACGGCCTCACAGAAAACCGGTGTGAAACAGCGCTTACGCTGTGTTTCATCGAGTGAGTGAGGATACCGGAGGCCCATATCCCGATCCAACGCCCCCTATCCCCCTCACCATCC
>PKRV01002151.1:667233-682506 GCA_003709505.1 Hyphantria cunea
ATTCTGCTCATGCTTTCCATCAGGCAGGGCAGAGTCATTTTGGCAGCTTAAATAAAAAAAAAAAAAAAAAAAAAAAAATACAATGTAGAAACAAACTCAAGTGTTGCGTAGTTACCTACGATAGTATAGTTAATATCGCGCTTACACCAATAGGAGCTGAACACGATTGAATAGAGACTCGGACAAAGTTGCGTTGTTCATCATCAACAACCTATAATGTCCCTCCAGGACATGGATCTCCTCTCAGGAGAGGATTAAGGCCATACGTCCCCACGCTGCCGGTTGGGATCTGCGTGGTTCAGATCATGTATTACATTACATTTTTACAAAAATGTTACAACGAGAGTTTACTGCCTGGATCACGCAGTGGTAGACGTTTGAGCAATAACCTCAAAATACTTATACTATCTAATCTCATACCTTCGATTTACAAAATAATGAACTACATTATTAAGACTCTGTAAAGAAATATCATTGTAATTTAAGTTAATTTTTAAAATAATTTACCTGCGGTGGCGACTTGCTCTCTGCGATTGGTATGGATTGCAGTCCCAGATCCAAAGCATAATCGACATGCTCAATAAGCAAATGTTGTATCAAAATTTCCAGTAAAGTCAATGTCGTAGCAGAAACTTCGTTCGTAGTACATAGCTGTAATAACAAAAACATAAATATAGTACTGAGCAAGAAATAATGCACATCGACCTCTAAAAAGAGATAATAGGCTAATTTCAGCTATGTAGAGCGTCTTCTCTTTCACACGAAATACTAAAACACCGTCAAAGTATAAGCCCAAATGGGCCTACGCATTACTTGTCATGATACAAATTGTGTTTAGGTACGTCTGTTCAAAACTATGAATGCTTTTTGTTAATTATTACGTGTGAGTTTGTAATGACGGGCCATTGTTTTTGTACGTGAGTCTAAAATGTGCTGGTGTGTAGATTTCCTTCTGCAAAAAAAAGGGTTTAATGTATCGGGAAAAGATGATATGGCTTCTCTCCTCTGGTCCGCCGGCTTGTGTTACTTTATATTATTACTCATGTTCCACCGTGGGAGAGCCACGCTTCGGCATGAATGGCCGGCTAGACCGGAGTGATACCACGGCCTCACAGAAAACCGGTGTGAAACAGCGCTTACGCTGTGTTTCATCGAGTGAGTGAGGATACCGGAGGCCCATACCCCAATCCAACGCCCCCTATCCTCCTCACCATCCCCCTTCCCCCCAGGCCGCCATAGTGTGGGTCACCATGCTGCATTGTTCTTTTTCGCATTGAGGATGGTGGCCACCACTCTTGGTTTCTGCTCATGCTTTCCATCAGGCGAGGCAGAGTCATTTTGGCAGCATAAATATAATAATAAAAAAAAAATGACATGTATTGTTTAAAAAGCTGTTTATGGTTTACTTACAGTTTTACATCGGGTGAACGAAGTTTTGGAGTCATTGATCATCTTCTGAACAAGCTGTTCACTTAGAAACGTCTCACCGCCATAGTTCTCTATTTGAGCTATGTTTATATTCGCTCGAGTACCGATGACAGCTTGTAAATCGCGACGTAGCTCTTGGAAACTGAAAAGTATAAATTATAAAATAAAAAATGTGCGGGAAAATAAAATAAAAAATATAAATACAAAAACGTTGCAATCATCAATTCCCAAATATATATCAGAGGGTTAAGGCTCCAGTTTCTTCACTCACTCCGTACAAATTGGAGGAGGAATTGCTAATTAAAGAGCCCAACTTTCTTGTTCGTTCCTTTTTTTGGTGACAGGTTTCACATTATACTGGTATTAATCTGTTCAGGCTAAGATCACGTTAATACAAGTACAAGTATAATAACTAAATTATAATTGACTGAACGGCTAGTGTATTTGTTTAAGTGGTCGCCATGCCGTTTTCTACGGCACTGAATGTTCATGGTTCAAACCCCATATGGGAAAACACTTAGTGTGATTCACAAATTGTTGTTCTGAGTCTGAGGGTGTTTTCCTTCGAGACAGGATTTATTCTGGGTTTTTATTCAGTAGTTGTGTTTAAAAGAAAAGAAAACTAACATACCCGCCTCCCTGTATTTGCTTCTTAACATGTTGCTTCTCAGTGTAATATGCATTGAGTGAGCTGGATAGTACAGCTTTAAGTCTCCTCGTCTCCATAGAGGTGTAACCATCGTTGGCGCCCGCCATAGCTCCATTGACGAGGGCATCCCGTCTAAGTTCTCCCGTAGTTGAATTACCATCTGCTGATACTAGACCAGCTTGCACTAACTCGTCGCAAACGCGTTGAGTACTAGAAAAGATTATAATATAAATTAAACATTTGATTAAGAGAGATGAATACTTTAATAATAATAATTTAGAAGTTTTGGTTTTAGCTCGACTTTAAATAGTACACTGGTAGGTACACCAATAACGTGAGCAGTCAGAAATATAATATCTAACAGCTGATCGCTGACGCTTTAGAAATAACATATCGACAGCAGTGCCACCTACTGAGATTGTTTGTATTTTCAAACCATCCAGAAACTAATTGAAAAATACACACTAAATTGGATGCAAATCAGTAAAGTTACTTAGGAGGAGTTAGGTGACAAGCACACATAATTAATTATATACATTACGGCTTATTCTATTGTACATTGTGTTGTTCAATTCAAGAGTCGCAAGTGCATTCTCTCTATCAATACTCCTCTCCCTTAAATTAGGGAACAACCATCTCCCTACAGCTGATCTTGTCTTGTTTGCATAGTTGTGGTGACTGTCAGTTTATTAAATATTCATCATCGTCTTCCTAGCCTTTATTACTCCCAAGATTATATGGAGTCTGTGATCAGTACGCCAGTTTTTTAGGCAGTTAGGTATCGGAGTTTGAAACCACTAACCTAAGGGCAAACTAAACTTAAAGGCTGTACTTGTCAGTATATTGAAGGCAGTGATATCCCAATAATGGATTAATTATATTACTAATCCAATTAGACATTAATTACATTCTTTTATAAGAAATAATAACAGTAAAAGAAGAAACAATAACAACATTTACGTGCAAGCGTCAAAAAATTCCTCCACTTCATCGCTTATTGGTAGTGTTCCTAGAAGGCTGGCAGCATAGCCACGTCGAAAGGCAATGCTAATTCTCTGTGCTCGAAAATGGCCGGCCTTCTGGTCATGAAAAGTGTCAATTAGTTGCTTAGATAGTTGTTTAAGCATAGCACGAGCACTTGGACCTCATGAACCTAGCGTCCCTACCACAAACGGTTTAAAGATATATTATATTTCTAGATATATGTATATAAAAAATATTACCTAGTATACATCTCATATAAATTCTTCAAATATTTGTCAACATCATTCTTGTCCGCTAATTTGGTCTGGATATACTTCTGCAGCTTCAGAAGAAATATATTAAGCACAAATTTACTCATCACCTGGTCGGGGTTGGGAAAAACGTTGCTAATTATTGTGTAGTTCTTCTTGCACAGTGGCAACACTGCTGAAAAAATGTCCTTCCCTAGAAGAGTGTTCTGTAAAACAAAATAGAAACACAAAATACTCTTTATTTTTATTAACCTATGTAGAATCCCGCTTAAAGGACCCGGTATCAAAGTGGGAGGGAAACTCGGGCGCTAGTAGTGATTTCCAGGAGGTATATCAAGAAACAGCTGAACCGTTTAATTAGAGAGCCTTTGTTTACCACACTAAATGATCATTGCATCTACATTTTTGTTTCTCAAGACTTAAACAATCTTTAGAACTTCAGTATTTAAATTGAAGTAGTTATATTACTAGAATCATCATCAGCCTATCGCAGTCCACTGCTGGACATAGGCCTTTCCAATTTCACGCCATTTAGTTCGATCCTCGGCTTCTCGCATCCAGCTTCTGCCAGCCGTCTTACACAGATCATTATTACACCTGGCCTGTGGACGTCCCACACTATGTTTGCTAAGACGCGGTTTTCACTCAAGAACCCGTTTACCCCAAACGGTTAGTTCTGCGGCTAATATGCCCATGGCTAATATTATCAGAATAGTATAAAATCAATGCACTCACCATTTGACTAGTTTCAATAAAGGCATCAACACACTGAGAGTATCCTTTGAAATTGGTCATAATATTGGCAATTTCTTTCATAGTTCCCATGTTGCCTTGATTCTGTGCTTTGACAAACTCATCAATAAGATTTCTCTCAATTTCATCATATTTTGCTTCTATTTTCTTTTTGGCAACTTCAAACTTGTCTGGAGGTAACTCTTGGGCAATGGTGTGTAGCTTTTGTATAATATCGGCCGCTTCATGCAGCTGAAATATTAAAGATTTTATTTTAATTAAGTTTCATAAGAATACCATACTAATTTTGTGGTAAAAAAGTCTATTTTATAATTGAAGCATCATAGAGGTCTCGTCCTCATAAGTAACTCTATCTGCTTTAAGAATACCATTTCTATTAGCATCTTCATTTTAACAGAATAGATTTTCATGAAAGACTTGAAACCAGTTTATATAAATTCTTATTTTAAAAAAATCTTATTACTACAATATATATAAAACGAATTAATTTAAGCATTGGTCCCCCAATGGCAAGGGTTGAAATAGCATCACCATCCGACGATCAATCTCTGAAGGATTAATAACAATAATACTAGCAATGTAAGTATTAAAAAAATATATCATAGGTTAATAATGTTGAGTTTGCTTGCTTGCCTGCTTTCTTATAAAACGAATATCTACCTAATTAGCCTATCTTTTATAAATTTACGAAACTTGTCACTGCAAATAATACATATTTATATTGTTTGAATGCCTCAGTGGCGCAGTGGTAGTGTATGCAACTGCTGTGCCAGGTCTTGGGTTCGATTCCTAGGTCGGATCAAATATTTGTATAATTTGCAAATATTTGTTTCGGAGTTTGGGTTTTTTCTATATATAATATGTATTAGATGTATTAGACTACAGGCCCGTGTCGAAAATTTATGAATTAGAAGAGGTATTGTATGGAACAGTACTTAGTTAGACAGCTTACACACATAGATTTTCCCTGTATCTTTTTTAAAAGGTTTCCTGGATGTTCACATACTCTTCAATTTTAGACACAGGCCCGTAATCTATATGTATTTATATCAGAGGTCTAGTACCCATAATACAATCTCTGCTTACTTTGGGACTATATAGCATCGTTTGTCCAAAATATTTATTTATTTAAATAATTTACTTATTTACTTTATTACCTACCTCCATTATTATATAAGCTTAGGTAGCCTAGCTTATATAAGCCATATCAGTTATTCTAGAATACTAGATACCATAGTACATGACGACTAATGTTTGAATATTATGCATAAACTATTTATAATATCATACTACAATTGTTGGTTTCTACACATATAAATAAGAACATATGATTGTAGATTAAAACATACCTTATTAGGATCATTGAATAATTCAATAAGCACAGGTCCAGGGCTTAAGAAGTGCGAGAGATGCGACAGAAGATCCCTGGCAGCAGCTGCTCTAGCTCGGGGTGCTCTTGCAGCACCAAGCTTTTCACCCACGTCTAGAGCTCTTCCACCACACCGAGACATACGTTCATCTAGTGCACTGAATACCCCAACACAATGCTGTAATATTAAACACAGATATAAGTAATAATTTAGGAAAAACAATATGAATTATTTTTCTATGAGTTGTGTTATATGGTTTGTTAATGTTTACTTGGTTAAACAAATTGATTTTTTATCTACTGCCTTGGTGGTTCAGTGATCGACTGCTGTGCTTGAGGGTCTTTGGTTTCATTCCTGGGTTGGATCAAATGTTTGTAGAATCTGCATATTTTTATTGGTTTGGGTGTTTTGTCTTATGTATAATATATATATATATATATGTGTATATCTATTTGCAAGAAAAGTACAATATAAAGTAAAGTATATTCTATTAGACAATCTGGCTGTCATAGAACAAGCTCAGTTTAGTGTGAAGCTAGATGGCGGTTTGTGTCAGATGTCAAAATAAAAGTATTTCATATGAACAACCCACCCTTTCTCTTCTTCAGGTTTTAATTTATTTTATTATTTTATTTAATTATAAACAAACCGTATGTTGGTCCATGATTTCAGATAACTTTGCTCCATATAATTTTTCTTCTTCCTGCACAGCTTGTTCTAGTCTGATACACTTTCTTTCCTGTCTTTCCTGCAGAACCTGTTTATAAAATATGGATCATTAGCCAATAAAACAAGGTATTTTAGGATTTAAGAATGTTAAAATTATGCTAACAGATATAAAAAAACAAATGTTTTGATTACAGAAAACAATACAGTATTCAGACAGTCAATGGTGACTTCCTAAACAATTTTGTCTACATTGTACAACTTGTTTGTTTAATAATCACAATTTTTAATAATTAAACGAAAGAATAATTAATTGAAAGGGGACCACAAGCACCAGGTTCCAAATTAAAAAAGAATTATCAAAATTGGTTCACCCAGTCGAAAGTTATGAGGTACCAAACGTAAAAAAATACAGTCATATTGATAACCTCCTCCTTTTTTAAAGTTTTGTTTTGTTTCTATGGAAAAGGGGGCAAATGAGCAGACGTATCGCTTGTTGGTAAGATTACCCCTGCCCATAGACACACAACGCAACACCAGATGATCACAAGTGTGTTGCTGGCCTTTGGGGGATGAGGGAGGGGTCAGAGAATGGGCCTCCGTTATCTTCACTCACTCTGTGAAGCACTGAGCAATAGCTGTTTCACACCGGTTTGCTGTTAGGCTGAGGTATCACTTAGGTCAAACCATCCCAGGCATGCTGAAGAATGGATTTCCCACAAAAGTCCGTAAAAAGAAATTAGCTATTATCATCATAGCCCTTAGTAGTTTACTGGCTGAACAAAGGAATCATCTAAGAAAGGAGGTTTTACCAACATACCAAACTACAGGTCATACAGGTTGGTCGGTATAAGGTTTAAGTCAAGTAGTCCACCCATATCTTAAGAGTAATAGTTGTCTGGCATTGCTCCTATACTCTGCTCTTAAGGCTCCCATAAGATGAATATTGGTGGTGATTTTTAACCATAAGTATTTATAATTAAAAAATTATCCATTTAATATGTGACACTGTGGACGCCCTCTGCTCCATGTAAGGGATATAGGACTTTTATTCAAGTAAGTCACGTGACATATGATAAATAGTTGTTTTTAGAGTTCAATTTCTATTTGGTCCAAGAATCCAAATATTATCTTAAAGTGTGTGTATCTAAAAGTATACTATGTTTAATTATCTGGTTACCACTACACAGAATATAGCTAGTTAGGAATCAAACAGCAGTGCCGATTAACAACTAATACATAAAGTAGTAAGAATTTCAGAAGATGATACCTTTAGATCTTGAATGGCTTGTGTAAAGATGTCGTGTATCATTTCAGGGTCAAACTGATCGTCTTTTAGACGGGACTCCTGCATACTTCGTCTCACCATCCTTTCAACGAACTCATCAGGATCAAATGGGTCCTACAATTAAAAAACAACAACATTACAAAACTTTTATTATTCCTATTGCCATTCAAGTTTCAGTATAAAAATTTACTTGTTCCAATTCCTTCATGTATTGGTTCATCATCTTGAAAGATTTCTTTTTGACTCAGGCAATAGTTCTAATATAGGTAAAACGCCTACTTTGAATAATGACACTACTTTTTTTATTAATTTCTTAGTAAACCTGGATTGACAAATTTATTATGACATTTATAATATGACATTGACGTCTTATGTTTATCGAAAATTTTTTTTTTTGTTTTAACTTGGCTTTTCGGTTGTGGGTTCCAACTCATTTAAGCCAGTCGTAGAAGTGACTTCTTCGCGGGCCCTCGAACGCACTAGGCGCGAATCCCAAAGCCTACGAGAATAAGCTGCGAAATTCTAAAATACGTAGAAACGCCTTCGGACCACTCCTATAACAGGACTCCGGCTAAGCAACGCTTTCTACGGTCCTTTTTACGCTTTCTATTTCAGCGCGTCCTCTCCGAGGCACTAATATTTTGAAAACCACTGTTGTTTCCACCTGTTTCAATAGACCATAGTAACAGGGTCACCTTTAATAGATATACCATCTATATAAAGGTAGGAAAGCCACGCTTCTGCATGAATGGGCCGGCTTGACCGGAGTGATACCACGGCCTCACAGAAATCTGCGGACTGATGATTGCTGGAGCCAACAAGTGTTAGAGTGGAGACCACGATTAGGTAAGCGTAGTTTAGGGCGCCCTGCGGCACAATGGACTGACGACTTGAGGAAAGTGGCTGCCGGTGGATGGATGCGGACTGCCCAATAGCGGGATGGTTGGCGCTCTTTAGGGAAGGTCTTCGTTTAACAGTGAACTGCAATAGGCTGAAGAAAAAAACAGAAAACCAGTGAGTGAGGATACCAGAGGCCCGCGTACGCTAACTCGAATACGCAGTAATGGTAGCCCGATCACAAATTGGTCCAACAACCTGGAGAAGGTCGCAGGAATCCGTTGTATCCGTTGTTCAGCAGCACAGGTGCAGTAGGTTGATGACTATATCCAACATTTTATGTCTTTTGACTGATATTTTGTAATTCTTTTGGTGTCTACTTCACACTTACGTACTAAGATTAAGTATATATAAGGTATACCTTACCTACCTAAAATTATGAAGTTGTATATATACAACTTCATAATTTAATTATAACTTCAGATATAAATACAAAAGATCAACACGAAATGATAGTTTTCCGAAATCTCGATCGATATCTCTCAGAAAATCATATGTAGTACACCCATATTTTTTTAGTTGACATTAAACATCATAAAATTTTTACATGATGTATTTTCTAATTTGTTTTACTAATAGCTAATTCTTAATCTGATTTAAAGGTTTCTAGTTAAGTACACATTGAAATCTCTTTTTTTGCTACTTAAATAATAGTTTGAAGATGTAAAATATTATTTACAACTGTAGACAAAAACAAATAGATGTTGACCTAAACATAGATTATTATTTATCAATATAGAATCTTTTTAATGATGTTTAGGACAGGCTTTTCTGAAAAAAACATCATTTTAATTTTAGAAACAAAAGAAAAAAGTCATTCATGTAGCAATTACGTCTTTTTGGAAGATTTCTTACTAGTGAAAGCGTTTTTTATATCCAAATTCTTTGTGATGAAATGTTTTAACAAAATTTTGTGCGTGCCATTGAAGAATTATTAGAATAACATCGATTTACTCTCTTTGATGAGAGTTGTGCGGAAAGCTCATATCAATCGTAAAACTAACATTTTGACAGGTGGGCGACTGAAACCTTGGACATACGTGAGTAGTGAGATGTCCAATGTATCCTAAACGGGTTAGGATAAAGTCGATAGAGCTCAATGGCTGAGCGCCTCAGCCCTCGAAGCTCCGAGGTGAATGCCTTGGAACAACGAGGCTATCTCATCGGCAAGAAAATCGGACAAGGATCATATGCAACCGTCCACCTAGCTGAGTACTGCGATGCGTCCAGTCCAAAGCGGATGCACCTCGCATGCAAAATATTCGATAAGGAAAAAGCACCTCGAGATTTTTTAGAAAAGTTTTTTCCACGTGAACTTGATATACTAACTAAGATCGAAAACCCGCACATCATTCAAGTGCACAGCATTTTACAACGTGGACCGAGAGTGTTTATCTTTATGCGTTATGCCGACAATGGGGATTTGCTGGATTTTATAAAGCGAAACGGAGTTGTGCCAGAAAATCAGGCAAAGCTTTGGTTTAGACAAATGGCTAGCGGCTTACAATATCTACATAGCAAGAATATAGCTCACCGTGATCTGAAATGCGAAAACATACTCTTATCACGAAGATTTAACGTGAAGTTAGCAGATTTGGGTTTTGCTAGATTTTGTACTGATGGCGAAAACAGACGTGTACTCAGCCAAACTTATTGTGGATCCGCAGCTTATGCTGCGCCAGAGGTGGTGAGCGGCACACCTTACAATCCTAAACTAGCCGATGTATGGTCTCTCGGTATTATACTTTTTATAATGCTGAACGCTTCTATGCCATTTGATGACACTAACCTTCGCAAACTGCTCAAGGACCAAATGTCACGTAGCTGGGTGTTCAGGTCCAGGATTCGCGAGACAGTATCAGCGGCGGCTAAGTCAATTGTGAGGCATATTCTGGAACCGGATATAACGTTGCGATTAACTCTGGATCGTGTTCTATCCCATGAGTGGACTAGACCACGCAAGGATAAAAGCGCAAGTCTTATGGGGCGCTTAGTGCAATCGGCGCCATCAGCTCCTCATTCACCCGGGAAGCGCGAACACGACGAAGCTGGCACATCGGGTGGAGCACGCGTGTCCGGTGACCACCGTGAGACGGAGCGTGAACGACACGATGACATCAATATGCGTTCACACGACTGACGCACACATATACAATGCCAAGATAATGTTTACGTAAAAAGTGTTATAATATCGAAATAGTTTTGACCATCAAAAATAGGAAATTCACTTTATTATTTTGATTTTTTTTTACAATTGACGACTTAATTATTGTTGGTCGGCAATAGTGAAAATAAAGGTTTTGATATAAAACTACTTCTTTTAACCCAAACTGTTTAGAGTTTCACGACTTGTACAATACAATGGTCGCTATAAGTATCTTATATTCACTGAATTTTGCCTGTGGCTTCATCAATATTGTGATAACTGCTTTCAGCTTGGTTATCACATTTCGTAGGTAATTTGTGTGGAATCTATAAATAGGTGCAAGCCCGTCACAAATGCCAAATTATTGAGTTCAAAACTAAAAGGCCTAAAACGAGCCAGTAAGTTATGATACCTGAGAAAATGGTTACATATTCAAATTTCATTGGGAAGACTAAAGTTGAGCTCCCTCCTCCTCCATCCTCTTATATGGTAAGGTTCGTCGGTTCGTATGGTTGGAGATCTCGAGCATCAATCCAAAGGTAGTGGTTTCGATTCCCACCCAGGACAGAATTAAATGATTGTGTGATAAGCACGATCATTTGTTGCCTGGGTCCAGGATATGTGAAATATGTATGTATTTAGAAATAAAGCACAAGCTCTGCCTTGTTTAACACCTTGTGAGTAATTTTGTAGAGTCTGTAGGTGTGTGTATATGTATTTTTTCATTTTATTTATTTATTATTGGTGGTACGGCCACGTCATGCTTAGAGACAGCAAACATGTCGTTCAGAAGGCAATAGCACTTTCGAAAGGCAAGAAAGGAAGAGGTCGGCCGCCCTTGACCTGGTGGACTAGTATAGCCAATCTTATGAAGAAGACTCAATTACCTGACCCGACAACCCTGCACAGTCTCCTGGCGACGAAGTATAAGGAGAGCCGACCACAACCAACGTGGGAAAGAACAGAGGAAAGGAAGAAGAGTTATTATATTCAAATTAAAAATCCCGGTCAAGTGCATTTATTTCAAGTACTTTTTAAACAAGAAACAAATGTATTTAAATACTAGCTGAGCCCCGCGGTGTTGCGCAAAAAAAGCTAAGTTACTCCTAATATCCTTAGCTATCTGCCATTGAAAGTCCCCTTAAAGTCGGTCCAGCCGTTCCAGAGATTAACTGCAACAAATAGACAGCCAAAATAAAAATTTAAATAATGTTATTTAAGTATATGTATCGTGTATGCATACATACGAATTTAGTAAAAAGCGGTTATTTTAATATTACAAACAGACACTCCAATTTTATTTAATAGTATCGATTTAATATCGAGAATATTCATATGGATTGTTTACTTTTTTGATAAAAAGATCAACAGCGCTATCCTCTTATCCCGGTCAAATAAGCCCAAAAAATAGGGATACTAAAATATGCACAAAAAGGATCAATGTGGACTTTTCAGAATTTCCGTAAGGTGGTATCCCTTACGTGCCTGTAAATTTTGAGCTTGTTGGGAATTAATGCAAGGGTCAATATCTATTTTAACCGGGCTATCTAAGGTAACAGCGTTGTGAATAGCGCAGTCACCGCTGCCAAATTCGTTTTATGTGACGCTGTGATAGCGCTGTTTGCAAGACTTGTTCCTTTGACTGCAGTGTTCTCACCTCGCAGTTGATAGGGACACTACTTCAATATTTTTATTTATAAAACTTTTGATAAAATGTATATAGCCTATGTCATCCTCGCCATAACTATGAATTTATTGACACCTTATTCATTAAACGACGACGCGGTTAGTACCTGGATGGGTGACCGCTGGTGGCATGTTACCGTGAGCGTCTCCGTGATTCGGAGGTCACGTTTGTTATCATACGATAACAGTCGTGAAGCTTAGCTGAAGGCCTTCGGGCGGCTTAAAAAACATCCAACGGCAAGATTTACGTACCACAACGTATGGCCTTAACCCTCTCCTGAGAGGAGACCCGAACCCAGCAGTGGGACATTATGGGTTGTTGATTGATTGATTTATTCATTAAAATCGGTTCAGGAGTTCAGGTGTCACGGTACAACATACAAAAATACATAGACTGCATAAAATATCACCCTCCCTTTTGGACTCGCCGTAGTCAGGTAAAACAGCTTAAGTTCTGCAGCATATCGCTACTGATATAGCGTTTGCTGTAATTATACCTTGGGAGTGTTCTGTAAAGCTACAGTAAAACGCATTTTTCAATTTTATTTTACACATTTTAATGTCTAAGATTAAAAACAGATTGACAATTTTAAAATAAACTTTATTCAGTATCATATACGTTGGGTCAGATTAGAACTGTTAGCATCAACACCAGCTCCCATATGTTATTGTAGAATAATTTAATAAAAAAGTTATTGTTGAATAATTCGAATTAGATGGGTTTGACCTGTTCCCGTATATTGCATATTATCGGCTGCAGATTAGGTATTTGCTAGCTATTGCCGGTTACAAAAACCCACGCAAAAAAAAGTTTCCCATGTACATGATAATTATTAACTGTAATAAATAACTGTAGTAATCAACAGGATGCCGCTGATAGGAAGAGATTGAAGTACGTCGCAATGGACTATTGCCGTGGAGACTCTGGGAAATTGGGGATCGGAGGCCAAAAGTTTGACTGCAGAAATTGATCGCCGAATTACTCTTAAATTTGGCGACCCCCGTTCCTGGTGGAGAAGAGGTCCGTTGCTATCATGGGTACTTTTTCGCCGGGAACAATCCAGGGTGGGTTATTATAATGACATAAATTATTTGATTACGTTTGATTGATTTCGAATATTTGTATTCATTGATTGATAATTATTTGTACACTTGATAAATTTACACTGTAATATAATGATTAGTTAAAATGTACATTACATTGCTGTAGGATAAATGCGAATAAAGAACTAGATCATTAACTATTCGACGTTTATTGATTTAACTGTCATGTTTACATTGTAGAATAGTAATGTAATGTTACTTGAGTACTGTACAAGATGAAGCTAAAGAGAATAAGGATCTATGCCTTATAATGAAATTTCGCATGACGCCTTAGATAATTGATACCAGGTGAAGGTGATGTTGACATAAAGATACGTGAGATCGATGTTAACTTTGGGTTCTTCTAGAGAATTCACTACTAACTTGAAGAAAGTTATTACTTTATTTTCTGGCAACTGGAAAAATAAATCAGATATGTAAATGAATCCATTGGATTTGTAATATTTTCGTTTCACGTTTTATTTTCATTATCGTCGTTTTAGATAATCGAGTTGCTGCACATGTCCTTTTTATTTGTTCAACCGGCGTAATGAAAGAACCGTGTTTTTTTTCATTTTCAAACAATAAGATTAATTTGGGCACTAAATTCTGCTCTGCATTAAGTATCCTCAGTGAGTATCAGTACTCCTACCCATCTTACAATAGTTAGTAGGTAGTTTATTAATATTTCACAGAAACAATAAACAAGAATGAGATTATGAATAAGAATGTTACATGTGTGTCGGCGTGTTGCGAGGGGAAGGAGGAGGAGACGAGCGCAGCGACTGGAAAGCGCTTTACCTGGCTGGAATCCAGCCGGGTGCGCAGATATCCCTGACGGGTTGTATGTGCGTAAGTCAATAAAATAGGTAATGTTTTAATATTAAATAATTTATATATATATAATTATTATTTCATAATTATTGAACGAGGTGTTCTAAGTAAGCGCATTTTATAAGAACAAAGTTATCCAAGTCGTTGTAGTTTTCTTTTAAAGTTCATCACATGGACTATCATCAAGATTATTTCAGATATTACGGTCCCACCGTTTGGCGTTCAGAGGTAGGAAGATGTGTTGTTTTAACTAAAAAAAATACACTTTGAAGTTGAATATCCCACAAATAGATACCAAAAGCAAAAAATCGTAGTATTAACCTCTCAATACTTACAAACCTATCTAAAGATACCCCATGATACGCGGGTTGAATTGCAGTTCCGTGTTATTTCATATCAGTGGTGGTAGTCCGAAAATAGAACCAGGTAAAGATCGATCATAAGAAATTATTCTGGATCACGTTTCTTTCTTTAATTTAGATTTATTGTGATACTGGCAAAGGTAAATTTGTAGTCCAAGTGTTAATAGTGCCGCTTTCTCTGTGAAATTCGTATCCTATACCTGGCTTGTCTAGATTCGAAAATAATTAAATATAATTAAAAAATAATAAGAATAGATACTACTATGTTGTCACTGGCTAGATGCCGTTTGTATAGAGTTCGTTTCAAGTACTAGTCTACTACAAGTACTAGTCTTTGCAGTGCTGTTGTCCTGTGTATTTGCTCCTTAGGTCGGCTTTTATGACACCCATACGATGAAAAGGAATGGTGACACTCCGTTTTTTTAATCACTAATAGGTCAGTCGGCACGTCACGGCATTCGTTATTTGATAATAATTAAACTTTGCAATTATAAATCAATCCCGTTGCCGTTTAAACGCAACAGATTTAAATGCGGTTTTCACTTCAAATTATTTGAATTATCAATAAATCTTTATATGTATTAAATCTTTCATTGCTAATTCTGTAACAGTAGCTAAACAGCAACCAACATTATAGCAAATAATCATTCCTATGTATGTGCTTGAACTTGATTAAAAATAAAGGCAACATACCATGAACAAACATAAACTACTTGGCGCATAAAAATAAATACTTTAATTATATTTCTCATATTGGTATCCGAGGACTTAATTACTTCCAACAATTCTCAATGTCAAACTGAATATAGAACTACACGTATGAAATTTGTGTGCATTTACAATTATATATAAATATATATATATATATATGTATAT